>BLSH010347084.1:305483-322699 GCA_018402905.1 Glandirana rugosa | reverse complement strand
GAAACAGGCCAGATTTTAAGTATTACCTTGGGGAGATGCAGATTAGAACACTGCAATCACTGAGCAGCAAATTATATCACCTGTGATGTATTTCAGTTATCCTGCAAACCTGGCCTGTTGGGGGGGGTCCCGAGGACCGGAGTTGAGAACCACTGCCCAAGAGGCAATCGGATGCACCCTGGATCAACTTTACCTAAAAATGTTAGTAGCCAGTTATATTATTTACATTAAGGAAAGAATCCAGGCCTTTTCTAAAGCAATCAACCGTGCTGGCCAAAACCACCTCTGGAGGGAGTCTATTCCACATTTTCACAGCTCTTACTGTGAAGAAACCTTTCCGTATTTGTAGATGAAATCTTTTTTCCTCTATACGTAAAGAGTGCCCCCTTGTCCTTTGTGATTGCCTTAAAGTAAATAACTCAACACCAAGTTCACTATATGGACCACTTATATATTTGTACAGAGAGAATAAATTAAGTTCCTCTTTTCTTTCCTAATAGCTAACCTCCTCCATGCCTTTTATTCATTTGGTTGCCCTTCTTTGTACTTTCTCCAGTTCCCCGATATCCTTTTTGAGAACTGGTGCCCAAAACTGAACTGCATATTCCAGATGAGGTCTTACTAATGATTTGTACAGGGGCAAAATAATGTCTCCAGCTCTGGAGTCCATACCTCTCTTAATACAAGAAAGGATTTTGCTTGCTTTGGAAACCGCAGCTTGGCATTGCATGCCATTATTAAGCTTATGATCTACCAGAACCCCCAAATCCTTCTCCACGATGGATTCCCCCAGTTGTACTCCCCCTAGTATGTACGATGCATGCATATTCTTAGCCCCCAAGTGCATAACTTTACATTTATCAACATTAAACCTAATTTGCCACATAGTTGCCCAGTTAGACAGTGCATTGAGGTCGGCTTGTAAGTTGGAGACATCCTGCAAGGAAGTTATTCCACTGCATAGCTTGGTGTCATCTGCAAACACTGAAATGGTACTTTCAATCCCAGACCCTATATCATTTATAAATATATTGAAAAGCAAGGGTCCCAACACTGAACCTTGGGGTACACCACTGATAACCTTAGACCATTCAGAATAAGAATCATTAACCACTACTCTCTGAATTCGGTCTTTTAGCCAGTTTTCTATCCATTTACAAATTGATCTTTCCAAGCCTGTAGACTTTAACTTACACATTAGCCGTGTGTGGGGAACGGTGTCAAACGCTTTTGCAAAATCCAAGTATACCACGTCCACAGCCACCCCTCTGTCTAATCATCATTACTGATACATTGCAGGGGCCATTAAATTACACTGACAATCACCATTGCATTTGCAGGGCCCGTTACATTACACTGAAAAATTACCAATACATTACAGGGGACATTCAAGATAATATAATGTAAAGAATCCGCGCTTATAAACAGAATTATGTTACAATAAAAAGCTGCTAGACATGTCAATCCTACACCTGGATGAAAAAAAACATCAAAATAATCCATATGTACAGCTCTGTAGAAAATCATTACAGGGGACATTACCGTATCTCTTCAGCCTGCTTGTTCCGACGCGCACTCCGGCTCCGGACCCGCCCCCAGGACAGTGACAAGCCAATCACTGGCAGTCACTGTGAACTGCAGCCAACAAGCCTATGTATGTGCGCCGCTCATCGCACATACATAGAGCTTTCTGACCAGATGCTGACTCGAGTATAAGCCGAGGGGGGCATTTTTCAGCACAAAAAATGTGCTGAAAAACTCGGCTTATACTCGAGTATATACGGTACTTGTTTAATCTAATGGGATGAGTTCCTGGTTGTTTCATGTAATAGAAACGTAATGTGAAAAGATACTTTAGTATTTATAGCTTAGGATATCTGTAGCCATTTCATTAATAGATGTCTAATCGAATTCAGTTGCATTCGATTTCAGATCAGTATACATAGTCACTTTTTTAATTTTTTTATGATAGTCACTTTTTCAATAAAAAGAAGTACATTTACTAAGGGACTGTCCAAAGAAAATGCACTCATTATTAGTGCAGATAATAAAGGGGGCTGGTCCCCTTAGTGTCTGAAAGCTTAGCTTAATGGGCCTGTCTTTACATTACAACTGCTGACTTTCACAATATCCAGCAGAATATTATAGCAGGATCCTGAGAACACGTGACATTCCCTGTGCCCATCTGTGCACAGTGGGGCTGCTTGGAGATGGTGTTAACATTTCGAACAGATCACTGCTTTAGTTACTATTGTGAAATAAACAAAATGCATTTTGGTTACTAAAGACTATATACAAACGATAAAGCAGTTGTATTTCAATTTTTGCTTAAAGGATTTCATCAATGATCGTATAAAGAAGCTTGGTGGAGATACCTCTTTCAACCTGTTTTTAAAGAAAGAACTGCAACATCTCACATCAGTGCTGTCTGAAATTAGAAGGAGTTTACATGTGAGTATTGCATAGGCATGCGCAGGGGGTGTACCTGGGCATGCCCTAATCACTATGCATGGTGTTGATTCCCCCTACTGCTAGGGCTTCCCCCCTCCTGTTGCCCCACCCTGCAGTGCTGCCGAAACATTTGCTGCAAAATATCAAATTTGTTCTGCTCCCTGTGTAATATTGCTCTAATATTAGCTCTAATAGGCATACAAAGCAGTAAACCTGGTAACTATGGTCTTTTTATGGAGTGAAAAATGATTGTGACAGCTGGTGTTCCTCTGATAGGCTGGAGGTAGTCAGATAATCAGGGGTTTCAGAGAAGTGTGTAATAGCTAGAGATACACTATATTACCAAAAGCATTGGGACGCCTACCTTTACATGCACATGAACTTTAATGGCATCCCAGTCTTAGTCCGTAGGGTTCAATACTGCGTTGCCCACCCTTTGCAGCTATAACAGCTTCAACTCTTCTGGGAAGGCTGTCCACAAGGTTTAGGAGTGTGTCTATGGGAATGTTTGATGATTCTTCCAGAAGCTCATTTGTGGGGTCAGGCACATATAGACAAGAAGGCCTGACTCAGTCTCCACTCTACTTCATCCCAAAGGTGTTCTATCGGGTTGAGGTCAGGACTTCTGGAGGTCAAGTTTCTCCACCCCAAACTTGCTAATCAATGTCTTTATGTACCTTGCTTTGTGCAATGGTCCAAATCACTTGGTGGGGGGGGGGGGGGGGGGGTTATGGTGTGGCCTTGGTTTTCAGGGCCATTTAAACATTATTGGCATCTCCATGTATATACATGCATTAGGAAATTTAAAACCTTTAGCAAAGCATGAAGAATTCATTTATTTCTCAGTAGGCCTTACATTTTATTTTGTTTTCCGTAGGTAATAAAAGATTCCCTTGACTCACCAGACACATTAGGTGATCAGCTATCTGACCCCAATGCTGTCTCAATTGTGCATGATCTATATCACAAGAAAGCTCCTACACAGTGGTTCAAGATGGAATGGAGCTTCCCCTGTCCATCTGATTGGTCCATCTCTTCATGGATACAAGATCTACAGCAGAGAGTAGCTCATTTTGAGAAAATACTTCAATTGGTAAATACAGCAAAGCATATACAATACATATTGTTTTATTCTCTAGCGAAGTATGCTATTTGTATCCAAATTTGTTAATTATATTATTTTGATTAAATAAAACAATGGCCCTCAAGCATTATATTGCTGTTTAGTGTGACCTTTGTGTTTTTGTTTATTTCTACTACATTCACGCTATCTCCGCTTTATTCCTAAATCACCAGGGCCGTGAAAAAATGCCAACATACTGGCTTGGGGCATTTCGTAATCCTAAGGGTCTACTTTCTCTTCTTAAACAAGAAGCTATTCGCAGATACTCGGAGAGAACTGGAAATGCAGAATCAGTAGTGTTTAAAACTGAAATAACACAGAGAGACAAAGAACATGTAAGTGATGTGTAATTGTAACTTGGCACTGTACACATAAAGCTGAAGTTTAATCTGTTTATATGTTGCTTTTATCAACATAAACCTTTCCATTTTTATTACACATGTTATTTTTGCACCAGTGATTTAATCACTGGTTCTCTGTGCATTGCAGGCAGATCATGGCTGCTGGGAGGGGCTGACGGGGTGCTGTACATAACTTCCTGAAAACATCACAGCACCCTTCCTCGGTCTTAATGTCAAGAGCCCTCAGCCCTGATGCAAGATGTGGGCTCGCACTAGGGAGGATTTATGCAAATATCAAAATTCCTTGTTATGTGGATGTCAGTCTGGGGGCATTCCTAGGCTAACTGCCTTTGCATGTAGCCTGCTTTAGGCTGGGTTCACACTATCCGACAAAAAAACGGTCCGACTTTGATCCTACTTTGCTGTGCGATATAGGGTCAAAGTCGGACCGTTTGTCTGTGAACAGGGATCCGACTTTGATCCCGACAATGCCAGGCACCTTGTGCTCTGGAGATCTTGAAGGGGAACTCCATGTCAAATTAAAAAAAAAAAAAATTGGCATGGGGTCCCCCTCCAAGAGCATACCAGGCCCTTTGGTCTGGTATGGGTTTTAATGGGAACCCCACGCCGAAAAAAACGGCGTGGGGTCCCCCCAAAATCCATACCAGACCCTTATCCGAGCACGCAGCTCGGCAGGCCAGGAAAGGGGGTGGGGACGAGCGAGCGCCCCCCCCCTCCTGGACCATACCAGGCCGCGTGCCCTCAACATGGGGAGTATGGGTGCTTCAGGGGAAGGGGGGCTCTGCGCCCCAACCCCAAAGCACCTTGTCCCCATGTTGATGAGGACAAGGGCCTCTTCCCGACAACCCTTGCCGATGGTTGTCGGGGTCTGCGGGCGGGGACTAATCGGAATCTGGAAGCCCCCTTTAACAAGGGGGCCCCCAGATGCCGGCCCCCCCACCCTATGTAAATGAGTATGGGGTACATCGTACCCCTACCCATTTACCTGGGAAAAAAAATGTAAAAAAAAAAACCACACTACACAGCTTTTAAAATATTTTATTAAATCAGCTCCGGCGTCTTCTCCCATCTCCGGTGTCTTCTTTCTTCGGCTCTTTTGCGGGGTCTTCCATCTTCTGAGGGGTCTTCTTTCTTCCCCTTCTCTGCGGCGTCTTCTGCTCTTTTGCCGGTCTTCTCCACTTTCCTCTTCCCTCTGTTCTTCCTCTCTTCTTCTTCTTCCCATGTTGACATGACGCAATCTCCTTAAGGGAATGCCCTCTCCGCTGTGTGCTGTGCTTTATATTGGCATGGGGCGGGGCCACCCGCTGACATCACCCAGCAGGCCTGCCCCATATGATGTCACAGCCCCACCCCAGGGCGTGAGGTCATAGGGGGCGGGGCCTGCCAGGTGATGTCAGTGGGTGGCCCCGTCCCATGCCAATATAAGGCACAGCACACAGCGGAGAGGGCATTCCTGAAGGAGATCATGTCGTGTCAACATGGGAAGAAGAAGAGAGGAAGAACAGAGGGAAGAGGACAGTGGAGAAGACCGGCAAAAGAGCAGAAGATGCCACAGAGATGGAGAAGAAAGAAGACCCCTCATAAGATGGAAAACCCCACAAAAGAGCCGAAGAAAGAAGACACCAGAGAGGGGAGAAGATGCCGGAGCTGATTTAATAAAATATTTTAAAAGCCATGTAGTGTAGTTTTTTTTACATTTTTTTCCAGGTAAATTGGTAGGAGTATGATGTACCCCATACTCATTTACATAGGGTGGGGGGCCGGCATCTGGGGCCCCCTTGTTAAAGGGGGCTTCCAGATTCCGATAAGTCCCTGCCCGCAGACCCCGACAACCAACGGCCAGGGTTGTCGTGAAGAGGCCCTTGTCATCAACATGGGGACAAGGTGCTTTGGGGTGGGGGGCACAGAGCCCCCCCTGCCCCGAAGCACCCATATTCCCCATGTTGAGGGCACGCGGCCTGGTATGGTCCGGGGGGGGCACTCGCTCGTCCCCACCCCCTTTCCTGGCCTGCCTGGCTGCATGCTCGGATAAGGGTCTGGTATGGATTTTGGGGGGGACCCCACGCCGTTTTTTCGGCATGGGGTTCCCCTTAAAATCCATACCAGACCAAAGGGCCTGGTATGCTCCTGGAGGGGGACCCCATGCCAGTTTTTTTTTTAAATTTGGCGTGGAGCTCCCCTTCATGATCCCCAGAGCACAAGTCGCATGCCAAAGTCGGATCAGTGAGGACACTGATCCGACTTTGATCCGACTTCAATGCCTTTCAGTGGGCTGAAGTAGGATAAAAGTGGTACAGGAACCTTTTTCAAAGTCCATCCGACTTTGAAAAACACAAGTCGGACCAGTTAAGACGGCTCTCATAGGGAATCATTGTTTTTGTGACGTAATGCGACTTGTGCTCCTCATGTCGGTCTGAGAATCGGACTAGTGTGAACCCAGCCTTAAGGTAACGCTCACAGGTGATATTGATCGTCGATGATTTCAAGAACACAATTGGGGCAGGCAAGGAACGGTAAGGGTCCTTTCACACGCACGGACCGTCAGTTTTTCAGGCGGACTTGAACGGACGCTCCATGGAGCGATGGATGTCAGCGGTGATATGTCCGCTGACATCCGATCCGCTCCGATCCACTAAACACAGACGGATGGAAACCCTATTTTCCATACGTCTGGCGGATCAGATGAACATGGACATATGGTTTATTTGGGTTATTTTATATGGGTTATTTTACTTTTAACCCACAATGGGTTAAAAGTGCCGGAGCGCCGCGCTTCCGAGGCGGTGTGCAGTTGCTTCGGAAGTGCTTGCCATTGATTACAATGGCAGGGGCGGTGGAGGAGCGGTGTAAACACCACTCAGCTTACCACCCCAAAGATGCTGCTTACAGGACTTTTTGTAACGTCCTGCAAGTGCACTTCCCAGTGTGAAAGCACTCAGGCTTTCACACTGGGGTGGGGTGGTGTTTTTCAGGTGGTATAAGGGAGCTATTTTTAGCGCAAAAGCACCTGAAAAACGCCCCAGTGTGAAAGTGCCCTAAGGCTAGAGAGGCAAGGGCTAGATGAGGCTGGATGTCCCCCAGCTCGGAAATGGGATGAGCTTTATCTGACTTGCCACAGCTTCTAATGACCACTGTGTGAAGCTTTCAGTGTGTCGTAAAATCAGAGTAATCGATTTCAGTACAGGAAAGGAGTTGGTATATTTGTGTATTATTATACAGGATTTATTTAGCGCCAACAGTTTACAATATAAGAAGGAGACAGTACAGTTACAATACCATAAAATACAAGAGAATAAGAGGGCCCTGCTCATAATAGCTTACAATCTATTAGGGTGGGACAATTGGAACAAAAGGTTGTAAAGGCCCATACACACGGTACAATTATCGGCCGAAAACTGTTGCACGACAACCTGTCCAACAATAATCCGACCGTTAGTACACTCCATTCGACAGCCGATTTTGAGTTATCGTCCAACAGAAGTTGTATGAGACTCAGAGGCGTAACTAGAACCTTCAGGGCCCCGGTGCAAGAAATTATGAAGGGCCCCCCTTGACCCCTGGCCAGGGCCCTTCCCTCTTCCCACTGATCCTGGGGCCCTTTACTCCTATTGTGGGTCCCTTTATTACGGTACTGCAGTGGGGCCCTTTCACAAGTTCTGCAGCAGGCCCCAGGGGGGCCAGGGAAGCACACAGGGACCCTGGGAACAGCAGAAGACAAGTAAACTGGATAGAGGAAAATGGAGGAGATTGGGTCCTCTAAATGCCACCCCCGCCATCCCTCCTATTCAGGTGTACAAGGGAGGCACACGGGCCCCCTGGACCATGGGGCCCGGTTGCAATTGCAACCCCTGCAACCCCTATCGTTACGCCCCTGATGAGACTAGAAAACTTTTATCTGCCGACAAGGCGCCGCCCGATTTTCGGCTTGTGTACAGAAGTTGGACAAACAAAAGTTGTAAGTACAAACACGCATGCTTGGAATACAGGAAGTGTTCGGTTGTGTAAACCTGCGTCCGTAATTCACATTCACCTGAACGTATTTATTTATTTCATGTACTTCTATAGCGCTGTCAATTTACGCAGTTTTACATATACAGTACATTGTACATTCACATCAGTCCCTACCCTCAAGGAGCTAACAATCTAAGGTCCTTAACTCACATTCATACATACACATACTAGGGCCAATTTAGAGAGGATCCAATTAACCTACCAGCATGTCTTTGGAGTGTGGGAGGAAACCAGAGTACCTGGAGGAAACCCACACAGGCACAGGGAGAACATGCAAACTCCAGGCAGGTAGTGCCGTGGTTGGGATTCGAACCAGCAATCTTTTTGCTGCTGGGCGAAAGCGCTAATCACGACACCAATGTGCCGTCCTCTTTATATGCTCGTAACACGTCACTACGTTCAGCTTTGTCGAATGATGATTTGACTACCATCAGTATGCTAGACAAAATCACAGACAGCCGATTTTGAGAAAAGTTGGACGTGCAGTCGTACAACAATCACATTGTGTGTACAAGACTTAACTGTGGGGAATGAGCTGACGGAAGTAATAAAAGATTAGTTGGAGACGTGATAGGCTTCCCTGAAGAGTTTTCAGGGATCACCTGAAGGCAGCCAGAGTAGAAGATAGCTTGACAGGTTGATTTAGAGAGTTCCAGAGGATGACCGAGGATCTGGAGAAGTCCTGGAGATGAGCATGGTAGGAGGAGACGAGGATCTTGAGAGCGGTAGGTATTAAGAGGAGCGGAGAGGATGGTTTGGGTGATATTTGGAGACAAGATTGGTGATGTAGCTCAGGCACAGTTGTAAATGGCTTTGTATGTTAGTATTTTGTATTTCATTTGCTGGGTGATCGGCAGCCAGTGTAGGGATTGGAGGAGAAGGGTGGCAGACACTGATAAGGTAAGATAGAGGAGTCTGGCAGCAGCATTCAAGATAGACTGAATATCCTATGGAGAGGTAGGCCTATGAGAAGGGAGTTGCAATAGTCAAAGCGAGAGATAACAAGGGAGTGAAGAATGAGTACATTGGTGGTTTCATTAGTTAAAAAAGGAGTGCATTTTAGAGATGTGACAGAGGTAAAGTCTACAAGCTTTTGACAACGATTAGATTTGGGGCTAAAAGGATTACACCTAGTACCCTGGTGTGAGGGGAGGCAATGATGGTTGCATTATTGACCTTGAAGCAAAAGTCATGGAGGGGGGCACGGGTTGGTTTTAGCTGGGTTTTAGAGAGATTTAAAAATGGTTGTAAAGGCAGAATTTTTTTTATCTTCATGCATTTTATGCATGAAGATAAAAAACCTTCAGTGTGCAGCAGCACCCCTTAGCCCCCTAATACTTTCCTGAGCCCCCCTCTCTATCCAGCAATGTTGTAGGAGTGGCTTGGCTGTCCAAGACTCCCCTCCTCATTGGCTGAGACAGCAGCATGGTGCCATTGGCTTCCGCTGCTGTTAGTCAGTCAGCCAATGGGGAGAGAAAGGGGCGGGACCGGGCCGCGGCTCCATGTTTGAATGGACACACAGAGCAATGGCTTGGCTCGAGTACCCCCATAGCAAGCTGCTTATTGTGGGGGCACTCAACAGGAGGGAGGGGCCAGGAGCACTAAAGAGGGACCTGAGAAGGAGGATCTGGGCTGGACTTCTTGAAGCCACATGACCTCCTCGCAAAAGGGCTCCTAGCTGTGTACAGTAAAATCTCTATTAAGTCAAAGCCTTTCACCATTAAGCCTTTCATGTGTGGCCTTGTCAGCAAGATTTATTTTTGTGCTCTGCTGTATGTGGTGAAATGAGCACAAAAATGGAAAGACTATGATGACACCAGACAGTTCATCAGATAAAAGGTTCCTTTCACACTAGCAAACTCCAAAATTGCACAATTTTTAGTGCAACTTTGAAGTGACTTTGATAAGACTTTTACACTCTTCAGTGCTACAGACGTGTCAAAGTCAGATCAAAGTATTGCAGGAACCTTTTCTGAAGTTGCGGCAACTTCAGTAGTGTCAATTGGAATGCATCTCATAGAGATACATGGCATTTCACATGTCCTGTGATTTGGGGTCTCACAAGTCGGATCCTAAGTCACCCAAGTGTGAAAGCAGCCTTAACATGAGGTATACAAATATGTAATCTTTATTAATGCAGAAACAGGAATTGGCAAATTGTAGCTATCCTATATGCTTGAGGTAATCGCAGACGTATTATTGCACTTACAAAAACAACAATTACTGTCTGTGATACTTTAACTTGCACTAGCATCCACATTTTCAGGACAAGTTTTCAAGGTTTGTGTCCCCTTCTTCAAGGTCCAAGCAGTACTGGAGTACCGTTTGAACCTTGAAGAAGGGGACACACTCCAAAAGTTGTCCTGAAAATGTGGATGCTAGTGCAAGTTAAAGTATCACAGACAGTACTCAATTTTTCTTTTTGCACTAATATGGCTGCGATTACCTCAAGCATATTGGATAGTGGGCCTTAAAGAAGGGGGCACACCCTGAAAATTTGGATATTAAGCTGGTCATAGATGGTTCGAATCTCCTTCCTGCTGAACTGGCCAAGATTCAAACCATGTATGGGCAGACTGAATGTACCAGTTGATCAATCGACAATCAACTTTGGTACAACCAGCCTGCCAGATTTTCCATGTGATCATTACTGCTAGCGGCTATAACAGCCACTAGCAGTAATCACTGTGTTCTCCCAACGGGGACAACTTCCCCCACCAGGATACAATGGCTCCGTGGGAGGGATTATCATGTTGATGAGGAAATTGAACAGTTTTCTTTCCTGCAAACCATATTTGCTGGAGAGAAAATCACTCCATCTATGGCCCACCTTAGTGCAAATTTAAAAAAGTATCATGGACAGTACTCAATTGTTTTTTTTTAACCATCCTATAAATAGAATTACATATTTTATTGATACAATGATGCCTCTTTAATGCACATTTTAAAGCACATACAAAAAGTTGGATACTAGAAAAGACACTAACGTGCCATGATTTAGCCCAAGCTCTATGGGTCCCGTACCCATACAGAGGGATCTCCAAAACGTTGTTTTCTCACTACCCACACTTTAAAGCTCTGGGACTCCGTCAACAACCAAGAAGCCCTCTCCCCATTAACCTCTCCATTACTACCGTTGAGTGGTTTCTGTTGGTTTCTCCTGGATAAGCCATTGCCCTTTTTAAATTCAGGATGACTAGCAGAGACAGTAGCTGTCTCAAACTTATGTGGAATGGAAGACTGCACCCGTTGAGGGACCTTAGAAAGGAATATGGTGAGTTTCCAATGTATACCTGGAGGTACCAGCAATTACAGCATTTTTTGCACTGTTCATTTATGGCGGAACCGCTCATCGATTTTGAATCTCTGCGGCATAAACAGCTTAAGGATAGAGGTTTGCTTTCTACTTCTCACAAATTGTTGAATAAATGTAGTGTTACCATAGACCTTGGATGTTTTTGGGAGTGGGAAAGAGCTAGATCGTCATTTTACAGATTTACAGAGACGGAATATGCTAAGGTTGGCACACATCCTCAATAAGTACTAAAATACAGGAGACAAATTATTAACTTCTGTCTAGGTGATACAGGGTCCCAAAGATCTTGGCCATTGCATGCCCCTCAGTCTTGGATAGATATGCCCCAAGATTAGGCCATTTTGGGCTGAGCTTGAGAATTTAATTTCTGAAGTAACAACGGCTTTGATTTGGGACGATCCTGTGCAATGCCTCTTTCATGATACTCAAAGTTACATCAGGACATACAAGAATATAGTCCCACACCTGTTGGATGCAGCTAAAGCGCTAATCCTGGCATTTAAAAAAAACGACAAGTGCCCACCATAAAACACTGGGTGAAACAGGTCAACAAAATGATGGAAGACGAGAAAAGGGTCTGTACTACTAGTAATAGATCAGAAGCGTTTTATGCTAAATGGGAACCATGGATCAACTAAAGTACCTCAAATAGGAGTTCATTCTCTTTTTTATGTGGAATTTTACCCATTGGGTATTCAGGAATCTCTACCTTGCAGTATTAGAGATTTAGGCCACCCCCACCCGCTTGTTTTTTTTATTTTTATGAATAGGTGACTGTCTTGGGGGATTTGTATGAGGTTGTTTTTTCATGTCTGTTGGTTATCTGTCTTTCAATTGATTGTATAAACTTCTCAAATAAAGATTACACAAAAGAAAAAGGTGGATACTACTGACATCTTTTCACACGTACTTCTAATAAGCTATATGTAGTATAAATTCTGCTCCAAAAAGCTGAAATTTAAAAAGAAAACGTATTTCTGAGCTCAGACTGTTTCCTTTATTCTTATCTGCATTTCTGCATGGCTGGAACTGCTGGGAGCCATGCTAAACCATCTCAGCAACTTACAATAATAACAGCATGCCAAATGACTAATTATTATATGTTTCTTATATTGACTAAGGATTACATTTTCCATTTTAGATTAGAGATCCACCTCAGGAAGGTATGTTTGTATATGGCGTCCACATCTGGGGGATATTCTGGAACAAGACAGATGGAGAGATTGTGGATTCCCCACAGAAGAGTTTAAACACATTGCCAGTCATCCATGTGCAGTGTTTGCCCAGCTCAGAAAAATGTGGCATTAGTGATAATCCAAAAGTGTCAGATGTCTACATGTGCCCAGTGTACCTCTCCTTAACATCTGACAAACAGCCTGTTTTTACTCTAGACATCCACAAAGAAAGCATTTCCGGCTCTCGGTGGGCTCTTCGAGGCATGAAGGCAACCATACATCCATTTTGATAAATCAGCATTTGGGAACTTAATGCTAAAAGCAGTCCGTTGTTTGTCATGTATTGTGGATACAGTTATTTCATGTTTCAGTATGTAGAAAAGCTCTATTCTATTAAAAGTATACAAAATAAACATTATTTATGTAAACAGGCATTGAGAGCATACTTTACTTTTTTTTGTATCTTATGGGTTTATAAAAATCTTTGAATCAGGTATGTTATAGGTAACAGAAGTTATATTTGACATGGTCCAGAATTAATTCTTATAAGAGCTTTATAATTTAAATCCAGGTGGCTAATCCCTCACCATTCAGAGTGGTTTATTTCTAATCTTAGTATGAAAATGCTATGCATTTCTAATTATTGCAACGGATATACACTTTCCCTGTCGCTTTCTCCTAAAATGGACATGCTAGATGTGCAAGGGTACATTATTCTATCCATTTTTAACTTCATGTATTTCTTCTATCCCTGCTAGTAAATTGTGTCAGCCATCAGCCATCTCACCATATGCAGTGCTGAGACTCTGCTCCCTCCCCACCCCAGCTATGAATCATTCATCACAGGTTAAATGTATCTCAGGAAGCTTGTGCTGGCCTTCTGTCTCAGAACTATATTAGTAGTGTCTCACCAACAAAAAGAATACCAAAATGTGATGAAACATTTCAGGGGCTAATCAATCACAAAACAAGAAGGATTTGATACATGGAAAGAACATTTTATTTTCCAATAATGACTTAGTTAGGCTTGGTTCACACAGGGGAGATCCCACTTCAGGCGACTTACAACACGACGTATGCCAGGCGACTTTGCCTGTGGACAATCGGAGATGGGAGGGAGTGAGCTGCCCCAAATAAATTCTATTCTTTTCACCGTAAAGTCGCTTGCATTAAGATGGAGGATCCAACTTCCATTGACTTCTATGGGAACCAAGTCGGATAGAAGTCGCCTTGGAATTGCGCAGGAACCTTTTTTTTTTTTTTTTAAGTCGGAGCAACTCAATAGCGTACCTTAAGACGACTACCATTCATTTCAATGGGATTTGACATATCGGGCGACTTGAGGCGACTCAAGTCAGAGCACAAGTCGCCCCTGTGTGAATGGGCTCTTAGTGGCTGCTTTGTTGAAAAGAAGAACAAAACAATATAAAACCACAAATAATCTTTACATGTAGAAATGCGATTTTTTGAAAGCATAACACAAGATAAACTGAGTTACTGTGGGGGAGAAGCATTATGAGACTGCTTTACTGTTCACTAATCCCACTGAAGGGCACTGCAGGAAGCTTCTGCTAAGGGGATACTGCCATTAGGAAGAAGTACGTTACCATATAAACCAAGAGTCACCTTACCATATCTGCATATGACAAAAATGCAAATGTTTTAGTATATTATTCAGAGGATTAAAAGAACCACTGCATTAAATTAGGCTTTCTCCTATTGAGGGGTTTTTATTTTAGTAAATCGTTCCCCCACGCTCACTTAAGCTGGCCATAGATGGATCAAAATCCAGCCAGTTCAGCAGGGAATCAGTGTGAGGTAGAGCTGCACGATTCTGGCCAAAATGAGAATCACAATTTTTTTGCTTAGAATAAAGATCACGATTCTCGCGGCCTAACATCTTACATATGCAAGAGAATTGGGCTAACGGCACAGTTTAGATTTTTTTCTAAAGTGTTATTTTTCCCCAAAAATTGCGTTTGAAAGACCACTGCGCAAACACTGTGTGACATAAAATATTGCAGCAACCGCCATTTTATTCTCTAGGTTCTCTGCTAAAAATATATATATAATGTTTGGGGGTTTTAAGTAATTTTCTAGCAGAAAATATTGGATTTTTACTTGTAAGCAACAAATGTCAGAAAAGATTGTCTTTAACCACCTCAGCCACGGAAGGATTTCCCACTTTAGGACCAGAGCAATTTTTGCGATTCGGCACGGCATCGCTTTAACTGACAATTGCGCAGTCGTGCAACGTTGTACCCAAACGAAATTTGCATCTCTTTTTTCCCCACATATAGAGCTTTCTTTTGGTGGTATTTGATAACCTCTGCGTCATTTCTGATCGCTGCTATAAACAAAAGAAGAGCGACAATTTTGCAAAAAACCCCCCAAATTTCTTACTTTTTGCTAAAATACAAATCCAAAACAATATATAAAAAAAACATTTTTTTCCATGGGTTTTGGTCGATTTATATTCTTCCTCATATTTTTGTAAAAAAAAAAAAAAATTGCAATAGTCGTTTATTGATTGGTTTGCGCAAAAGCTGCCACGTTTACGGATGATAATTCATTTCTGGGTTTTTTTTTTATTTTTACTAGTAATGGCGGCGATCTGCGATTTTTAGCGGTACTGCAATATTGCAGCGGACATGTCGGACCATTTTGACACTTTTTTGGGACCATTGGCATTTATACAGCGATCAGTGCTATAAAATGCACTGATTACTGTGTAAATGCCATTGGCAGTGAAGGGGTTAACCTGGAGGGGGTGCTCTAAGAGTTAACTGTGTTCCCTGGGTGTGTTCTAACTGTATGTGGGCTGTCCTAGCTGGGGGAAGGGAGTGATCACGGCTTCCATATACAGGAAGCCTGTGATCACAGCCCTTCCCCCTCTAACAGAATGGAGATCCGTGTTTACATACTCGGAGCTCCGTTCTTTCACTGCAGGGGGGCCATCGCGGGTAGCCGGCGGCGATCGAGTCCACCCTACCTGCTCCCTGGCCCCCCCCCCGAACACAGCGAGAGCGCCTCAGGTGGCGCACGCTCACAGTGAGGGATATCACAGCCGCCGTCATATGAGGGCGGTTCACAATATCGAGCCACTTTTTCGCCATCAGACTGCGGTCAGCAAGTGGTTAAATGGTTAAACTAAACTCTTCTATACACCGTGGAGTTCATTCCTTTGAAGTAGTTGTATCTCTTCTAACTTCTTTTATCAGCAATGTTCTCAGACTTGGCAGTCTGCCCAGATAGGAGAGACTCAAGTCGCTCCGATTTAGAAAAAAGATTCCTGGGGAAACTTCAGGCGACTTGCATTGACTTCTATTACAGTCAGGTCGCAAGTTGGACTCCAATAACTGCACTGAAAATCACGGTAATGCATGATGGAGATCGCAGGGGGGGGGTGAATCGAGATCACAATTTTATTATGATTAATTGTGCAGCTCTAGTGTGAGGCCATCCCTGTTCAGCAGAAGTCAATTGACTGCAGGCACTGATCACTGTATTCTGACAGCATAGAGTCCTGCTGTCAGAATGTCCTAGCCCCCCTCCATTACTACCGTTGAGTGGTTTCTGTTGGTTTCTCCCGGATAAGTCATTGCCCTTTTTTAAATTCAGGATGATTAACAGAGAAAGTAGCTGTCTCAAACTTATGTGGAATGGGAGACTGCGCCTGTTGAGGGACCTTAGAGAGGATTATGGCGAGTTTCCAATAGATACCTGGAAGTATCCGCAATTACAGCATTTTTTGCACTGTTCATTTATGGGGAAATAGAATGGCAGAACCATTCATCGATTTTGAATCTCTGTGGCATAAACGGCTTACAGATAGAGGTTTGCTTTCTACTTCTCACAAATTGTTGAATAAACGTAGTGTTACCATAGACCTTAGATGTTTTTCGGAGTGGGAAACAGAGCTAGATCGTCATTTTACAGATTTACGGAATATGCTAAGGTTGGCACACATCCTCGATAAGTACTAAAATACAGGAGACAAATTATAAACTTCTGTCTAGGTAGTACAGGGTCCTAAAGATGTTGGTCATTGCAAGCCCCTCAGTCTTGGATAGATATGCCCCAAGATTAGGCCATTTTGGGCTGAGCTTGAGAATTTAATTTCTGAAATAACAACGGCTTTGATTTGGGACGATCCTGTGCAATGCCTCTTTCATGATACTCAAAGTTCCATCAGGAAATACAAGAATATAGTCCCACACCTGTTGGATGCAGCTAAAAGGCTAATCCTGGCGTTAAAAAAAACACTGGGTGAAACAGGTCAACAAAATGATGGAAGACGAGAAAAGGGTCTGTACTACTAGTAATATATCAGAAGCGGTTTATGCTAAATGGGAACCATGGATCAACTATAGTACCTTGAATAGGAGTTCATTCTCTTTTTTATGTGGAATTTTGCCTATTGGGCATTCAGGAATCTCTACCTTGCAGTATTAGAGATTTAGGCCACCCCCACCCGCTTGTTTTTTTTATGAATAGGTGACTGTCTTGGGGCATTTGTATGAGGTTGTTTTTTCATGTCTGTTGGTTATCTGTCTTTCAATTGATCGTATAAACTTCTCAAATAAAGATTACATAAAAGAAAAGGTGGATACTACTGACATCTTTTCACACGTACTTCTAATAAGCTATATGTATTATAATTCTGCTCCAAAAAGCTGAAATTCAAAAACAAAACGTATTACAGTCAGGTCGCGCTGAGTCGCCCTGCAAGTTGGACTCCATTAACTGCACTGAAAATCGGGGGGGGGGGGGGGGGG
>BLSH010347084.1:262242-274366 GCA_018402905.1 Glandirana rugosa | reverse complement strand
ATTCGATGACACGTACATCGAAGATGCAAACTATTACATATCACGGAGAAATAAGTAAGTCAAAACAACCATTATGAAACTATGACACCAAGTCGTTGACACTATTGAACGACTTGGTGTCGCCTATTTCGTGCGGTCGAAAGGACACATAATCCAGACGCTACCTAATTCGACACTGGTGAGTCGACGTAGAACGGGACGTTAAGACTTGTCTCTTCGACAGGTATGTAGTCCCAAAATTTTCTGGAGTTAGACACGTTGTCCGGAACGTAAAACAAAAAACCACAGTATCAAAGTATTACCAACAAAACTGAATGAATAAAGAGGCACTATACATTATCAAACGTAGAAGCTACATGCACAGTAGCTTACCTACCAAAAAATCCTTAAAAAATAAATTCACCTTTGTAAAAAATAAATAAATGGACATCTTTTTCAGGTAAAAGTGTGCATTCATTTTTTTTTTTATTAGGAGCCTTTAAAGCATTGCACCTGTGATCAGCAGATCCTGGGTGCAAACTCAAGCCCCTGCAGACTGTCAGTGTAGTTGTAGGCAGTTACTGAATGACAGGAAGATCAATAAACTACCTACATCGTTCATCAGCGCCCTGGTAGCTCATTGAGAACAACAAACAGTCAGCCACAATGGATGACAGCGGTTGTAGTTCTCCCATTCACAGAACTTTTTGAAAAAAGTGACAGCAGGTGCAGAGGCAGCTGCATCAGTAACATGTTACACCATGAATACCTGCTCTGTGCAGAGTAGCCCGATCCTCTTTTTCTCAGGTCCCCCGCCGGCGCTCCAGGCCCCTCCTCTTCAGCGTGTGCCCCATGAAAAGACACTTTCTGGGGGGCACCAGTGCGTGCTCGCTCCCGTGCAGCCCGGTCTGAGTCTATTGCCACAGACCGGACCACTCGACCCCCGGCCCCACTCCCTCGTGACAGCATTTGACTGACAGCAGCGGGAGCCAAAGGCTGCCACTGTATTCAATCTGCCCAATGAGAAGGGAAACTGCAGCGAGAGTCGCTGCTCAAGTGCACGACTCTCGATTGCATTGGGCTTAGGTAAGAAAAAGGGGGGGGGGGATGGGTTCTGAGGGGCTCCTGCAGCACAGAAGGTTTAATGCATAGAATGCATTAAAGGTAAAAAAAAAAACTTGAAGCATTACAACCACTTCAAGTGAGAGGAGCAGAATAGAATTAAAGTGTAACCTCCGCTTTAAGGGAAGGTGACCCATGACATGCCACAATTGGCATTTCATTTTTTTTATGGGGGGGGGGGTGGAGGGACCAAGGATCCTGTTTTCACAGGGTCCCAGGTCCACTTCCTCTCCTAGAGCAGCGGCTTGGGAAGGAAGTTCACCCCCTCCCTCTTTGCGATCTTCTGGGACACGTCACAGGTCCCTGAAAATACGCAGAGCCATTCACAGGGCACAGTGCGACTCGCATATGCGCAGTGTGCGCCCGGCTTTGAAGCTAAAGCCGGGTGCCTACACTTGTGATGCCGGCGTCGCTGAGGGGAGGGGGAGAAGAGCAAGCCCTCGCGAGGCTGCATTGCTGGAGCGAGGGACAGGTGAGTGTCCGATTGTTAAAAGTCAGCAGCTACCCTTTTGGTAGCTGCTGACTTTTAACAGGGTGGAAAGCCGCTTTAAATGGCCAAAGAGGATGTGCTCCAGAGTCTTTGGATTCTCTAGCTCTAAACTCATCCCTGCCCACAATTGGGCCAGAGTAATTTATGGGACCTTGCAAAGGCAAATTTAGAAAGCCATTTTTACAAAAGGGATGCATTACTCTTTTATAGTATTCCAAAAGCATATAACTCCCAATACAAAGCCCTCTATTGATCGGTTATTGAGACAGTTGACCTTGATTAAGCAGCAAGATTGTGTAGCAGATTCCTTGGGATCAATTTACACATTTAGCACTGCCAACTTCCCACTGCCATGACTTCAAGAACCTTTGCCACTTCCCAAGGGCTAAATGGACTTGTCCCAACCACTAGCAATACTGACCAGTCTTTAGATGCCATGAATGCAAACAAGTGGCTTTTTATACAATATAACATGTAAACAGTTATTTTTGTATACAGACTTTGCCTTTCCTCATACCATTAATGGAAAACAATGAACAATTGTGCTATTGTATCTAGTTTAGAAGCTGTAGACATTATGCTGGCTAATGTTATAACATATCCAACTAGTCATAAAATTCATATAGTTATAATGAAACAGATAGGAGCACTAGACCTACATGGGGGGCACCGTGTATGGGGAAGGGGGGCGCTACAGAAGCATTGGTCTTAATATGTAACATATGAAATAATCTAACCTCTTTAAATACAAAGAAGTTCAGGATGACCATCCCAAAGTTGTAGGCAATCAACAAGTAGCGCAATTGGAAAGGTTCTCGATTCTTCATGAATCTGGGGCCCAGCCATACAATCAGCAGATAGAGAGTGCTGATTGCCAGTGTTGGCAGTGGAGATTGCATCAGTGGCCATTTTTCAACACGTTTATCTGTTTAGGGAAAAAAATATGCATTAGTGAACATTCATTATATCATCAAATTCCAAAAAATAGAATTTTCAACTTTTTCAAGAACTTTGCAATTTGTACCATTCACTTACAGATGATAATTGATACCAGTTGTGATAGAATCACCGGAGAGAGGACTGTTTAAAGTGACTTTTTTTAAAAAACAAATTAAATAAAAAAACTATACTCAATTACTTGTATCAGGTAGTGACAGTTTCCCTGGTGATAGTTTATTTGTGTTATGACAAACCTGGGCACCTAATGTCTCTACTTTCTGCTGGAGAAAAAAAAAAATCAAGGACACAGAATCCTCATTCACCTCCTTCTCTTCTACTACCCATTCCAGCAATAACAGTGAACCAGGAGGAGGTGCTAATGATTGACCACTTCCAGGTTCAATTACACGGAGTAAGAGATTATAGTTATCAGGAGAGTCATGTTTGCTGATCTCCCCATCCTCACCAAAAAGTTTGAGGAGGAGACCGTCAAGAAAAGCAAAAGCCAGTCTCATCACTGGCAGCATAACAATAAACACAGCAGAAGCAATGGAAACCTTACTGAATGGATGTGATTGGCGGCCTATCAGCCTCTCTGTGATCACAGTTCAAAGACCCAACAATCCTTTTTAGGACTACCTTTGTGTGTGAGCAACAGCTGTAGCTGCGGTTTACTGTAGTTACTGGCATCCTCCATACAGTCTTTTTATTTTGGGTCCACAACGGTCCAAAGTACAATATATTTATTACCCCTTTTGCCAAAGCCTCCAATTCCCTTTATTAACACGATCAGGCAGGTTCTTCATGTGTGCTATACATGCTGTGCAGGAAGTAGCTGTGCGCCTGACAAAGCCTTCCCCTTCTTTCTTCCCACAGGCGCAGAGCAGCCAATTTTTTTTTCCTTTTTTTGCTGACTAGCTGGTAAGTGTTCTGCCAAATCTTTTGTTTGTTTGTGGCATTCAAAGCCACCTTAGTGTAAAAGCTAGCTCTGGAATTGGGTTGGTTGTCATTTTTGTTTAGCGTGCTGCAATTGGTGTAGGGACACATTGGGCACGTTCAGATTTAACTGTGGTCTGCTGGGCTTCCAGCATCCAATTCCTCAGTGCCCAATAATTTATTATTAGTTGGGAATAGTTGGGAATCCCAAAGGGCATGGCAGGAATACCAGGAAGATAAAAAGTGGATAAATCATTTCCATGCCAGCATAACAAAAAAAAAAACCAAGTATCTGCCAAAACATGTGTCACCTATTTGTGGTCTAAGTGCGCTAAGCCACTGTATAATATTACAACCCACAGGTATATGTAAGAGGATTCCTTCCCACTTCCACAGGTTAGGATAAAATTAATTATGCATATTTCTTCTGAGGCTCCACTGACACAATGGTATAACTCAAATGCTCAGCAAATGCAAAGTGCGAAGTTCACCTCTCCCCACTCCCTCCCGGCAATCTTCTGGGACATGTCACGTTGCCTGGACATTCACAACGCGCAGCCCTCACATTCGCAGTGCGTGCCCAGCTGTGAAGCCAAAGCCGGGCACCCAAACTTGCTATGTCGGCGCTGTGAAAGGGAGGGGGAGAGGAGCGAGGCTTCGGGTAGCCGCATCGCTGGACCGGGGGACAGGTGAGTGGCCATTTATTAAAAAGTCAGCAGCTACTCTTTTTGTAGCTGCTGACTTTTAAATGGATGGAACTCCGCTTTAAGTCACATCACAAGTCTGATGAACTGTACTTCAACCCTTCACAAAAAAACAGGAGCTGAAGAAAAGAGCACTGAGATCTTCTTGGTTAGCTTTAGTCAGCTCCCACCATCTCATGGTCCTATATTTTTATAAGCCAGGTCAGACATTTTCTTCAGTACAAATACAGAAAATAATGACCAGTCAGTTAATAGGCACAAAATACCTGCAAAAAAAGCAGGCCTGTCAAACCTATTCTATCAAACATTCCCCGGAGCTTTTTTAACCTCGATGACAACTGATATTCAGAGATCAACATGCTAGAAGTAATAAGAAAATAAGCAGTGACATGGACAATACACTTAAATGGTTTATTCACATCAGTATTACGAGACGATACAGGCTTGTGGCCTGCAGATTCGTTTCACTTGATCGCGCTTTTCATGGCTACAAAATAAATCATAGGAAATAGTTCTGTGAATGAAAGATAGCGTTGCATGCATGACAGCAGTGCCCAGATAGCTGTCATTTTCGTATACGGTCAGAAATGCAGTATAATGCTAAGCTAGGCCCAGGTTCAGATGGCTTACATCCCCCTGACTGAACCACAATCTACACATCCCTTAGTCATCAGGCATTCCCTAAGGCATGTGATTAATGCTTTAATCAGCAAAAAGTGCTCAGATGTACACAAAAAACTGATGTAAGGCTTTCAAGAGAGGGGGTGGGCGATAGATTTATTACTAGCAGGCTGCCTAATTTTCTTTTATTGTGACCACAGCATTAGCTTATAAAAAATACCATGGTATATATAGACGTCTAAATAAAAAAAATATAAAAAGGTATCTATAAAAACGTACACATTTTTAAAAAAACAACAAAAAAAAACAAAGTCAACATAAATGTAAACTTGCATGAAAACAGTTTCCCTATATTTTTTGTTGCAGTACTGTGCCATTTTTTTTCACTACACTGAAATCATAGGTTTCCATTACACGGGAAAAACACTGGGATTTTAGTACAGTAAAACTTTGGATTGAGAGTAACTTGGTTTGAGAGCGTTTTGCAAGACAAGCAAAATTTTTTGATAAATTTTGATTTGATATACAAGTAGTATCATGTCACAACTGAGTATAAAAGAGAATAGAGGTGCCTCTAAGTGTAGCAATATGGTTACATTTAATGAAGGCACAACATTTAGCAACTCACATGGTAATGATTAAAAGAGGCACATCTAAGTATGCAGGCATCTGGGGTAAAGATGTCCACATAGACCGCCCTCTGCACTGCCATCAACATCGTCCCTTCCACACTGCACTCCACAAGCGATTCAAGCTCCACTTTCAGGATGGTCTTTGTGGACAGTTTTACCCAGGATGTCTGCATACTTAAATGTGTCCCTTTTATTCATCAACCATGCAAGTTTCTAAATGTTGTACCTTCATTAAATGTAACCATATTGCTACACTTAGAGGCTCCTCTCTTCTCCTTTATACTCTAACTCCTGCTGGATTTTGCTTCTAATCCCCTTGTGGAGGCTCCCATTTGTGAATGAACATTTCATGGCTACACAACCTATCACATTCCTTTAATCTTTTTATATGGACTATAAACGGAAGGACTTATGAATAAATGGTTGAGGAGTTTCCATTATTTCTAATTGGGAAATTCACTTTGATATACAAGCGCTTTGGATTCCAGCAGTTTAGACATTAATGGCTGTGTGTTGAGTTATTTTGAGGGGACAGCAAATTTACACTGTTATACAAGCTGTACACTCACTACTTTACATTGTAGCAAAGTGTCATTTCTTCAGTGTTGTCACATGAAAAGATATAATAAAATATTTACAAAAATGTGAGGGGAGTACTCACTTGTGAGATATTGTGTGTGTAATATATATATATATATATATATATATATATATATATATATATATATACACACACACACACACACACACATTATCTCACAAAAGTGAGTACACCCCTCACATTTTTGTAAATATTTTATTCTGTCTCTTCATGTGACACATGTGTGTAGAAATTACACTTTGCTACAATCCAAAGTAGTGAGTGTATAGCTTGTATAACAGTGTAAATTTGCTGTCCCCTCAAAATAACTCAACACACAGGCATTAATGTTTAAACCGCTGGCAACGAAAGTGAGTACACCCCCAAGTTAAAATGCCCAATTGGGCCCAATTAGCCATTTCCCACCAGTCATGTGACTTGTTAGTGTTACAAGGTCTCAGGTGTGAATGGGGAGCAGGTGTGTTAAATTTGGTGTTATCGCTCTCACGCTCTCATACTGGTCACTGGAAGCTCAACACGGCACCTCATGGCAAAGAACTCTCTGAGGATCTGAAAAAAAGAATTGTTGCTCTACATAAAGATGGCCTAGGCTAGAAGAAGATTGCCAAGACCCTGAAACTGAGCTGCAGCACGGTGGCCAAGACCATACAGTGGTTTAACAGGACAGATTCCGCTCAGAACAGGCCGCTCAGAACATGTCCACCAAAGAAGTTGAGTGCACTTTCTCAGCATCATATCCAGAGGTTGTCTTTGGGAAATAGATGTAGGAGTGCTGCCAGCATTGCTGCAGAGGTTGAAGGGGTGGGGGGGGTCAGCCTGTCAGTGCCCAGACCATAAGCCGCACACTACATCAAATTGGTTTGCATGGCTGTCATCTCAGAAGGAAGCCTCTTCGAAAGATGATGCACAAGAAAGTCCATAAACGGTTTGCTGAAGACAAGCAGACTAAGGACATGGATTACTGGAACCGTGTCCTGTGGTTTGATGAGACCAAGATAAACGTATTTGGTTCAGATGGTGTCAAGCATCTGTAGCAGCAACTAGGTGAGGAGTACATTGACAAGTGTGTCTTGCCTACAGTCTAGCATGATGGTGGGAGTGTCATGGTCTGAGGCTGCATGAGTGCTGCCAGCACTGGGGAGCTACAGTTCATTGAGGGAACCATAGATGCCAACATGTACTGTGACATACTGAAGTAGAGCATGATCCCCTCCCTTTGGAGACTGGGCAGCAGGGCAGTGTTCCAACATGATAATGACCCCAAACACCTCCAAGATGACCACTGCCTTGCTAAAGAAGCTGATGGTAAAGGTGATGGACTGGCCAAGCATGAGAAACAAAAACCCCACTTATTCATCTATAGTTGGCTCATAGTGGTTGATGTGAAGATAGCACATTATGATCTGTTAATCTGCTAATAAATTGTGGTTATGTTTGTCATTTGTACTCTAAGATATATGTTATTGTCATATTTATAGTTGCTAGTTGACACTGTGTGGATACAGTCTTAATCCTCCCATTCCGTTGGTTCTCCACTAGACGGCGAGGTTCCCTGCTATTTCTCCCTTTCTGTCCCTACTAAGGACAGGGGAGCTAGGCTGGAGGACTGGCAGATGTGCAGCTGAAAGCGCCGTCCATGACTGGTCCTCACCGCCCCCCCCAGGGCGGTTTGGGGCTTGGGATGGGTGGCGCCCTCGGAACACACTGGGGGATCCCCCCTGGTGGGCTCCGGGGTTCTCGCTCTTCCCTAACTTGCGCCGCTGTATGTGGTTGGCAGGGCCAAATGCCGGGCCGATGGGCGTCACATAAGAGTGGGAGTTCCCACGTATCTGACGTCACGGCCGGGACGTATATCTACATGGCACCAACGTCCGAACGGTACACACGCCCGTGTCGGACGGACGCTCGTTCTGAATACAGGTACCAGAATCACAGACACTGTAAGTATCTGGGGGTTACTAGGGACATGTGAACGTGGGTCTGTGTGGTTGGTTCACATAGACCCTTATGCCACGATGTTCCCTCTCCATATTTATGCTATCTCTTTGGATAGGAAGTGAAGCCTTGCTATTTACATTACAGGTGAATTAGTAAAACGCTGCTTGCATACAGTGTGCCTGAATAAAACTGTCCTTACAGGAAGTAAACCATTATTGGATGTGGATGAGACATCTCCAAGTGTATGAATCCACATTTGTTTGGCTATATGCTTCAGGTACTGTACTAATAGGACTATATAAAGATTTTTCATTATACTGAAGACTATACATCTATACCCAAAAAATCTATAAGTTACAGCGCACACATGATACATACTCCTGTCAGGCTATTTAAAAGCATCTAAACGTATATAGCAAAAAATGCAAAAATACGGGAATTTGGTCACACTGAATGGCCATGAAGTGCTTAAGCCCACTGACTGCTGCAAAGTACCCCGTTTTACCAGTGGGAACCTACACTGACCTTAGAGTGAATGCTCTTATCTCTTAAACCATGGAAGCCAACGCCTCTCTTTATGGGAGACCAGAGGACACATCCCATGGATCAGGTGGACACTGATTGGGGCTAATTAAGGAGGATGGGGTTCATCAACCCAAAAAAGTCTGGTCAGGACCCAAGCATAAAGCATACAAAAAAACTAGATATTTGGGGGGAACACCCTACCAAACGCATGGTGCTGCTCGTAACGACCAACAAACTAAAAATCTATAAGTTACAGCGCACACATGGTACATACTCCTGTCAGGCTAATTAAAAGCATCTAAACGTATATAGCAAAAAATGCAAAGATACGGGGGTTTAGTCACACTGAATGGCCATGAAGTGCTTAAGCCCACTGACTGCTGCAAAGTACCCCGTTTTACCAGTGGGAACCTACACTGACCTTAGAGTGAATGCTCATATCTCTTAAACCATGGAAGCTTCATGGCCATTCAGTGTGACCAAACCCCCGTATTTTTGCATTTTTTTGCTATATACGTTTAGATGCTTTTAAATAGCCTGACAGGAGTATGTATCATGTGTGCGCTGTAACTTATAGATTTTTTTGTTTGTTGGTCATTACAAGCAGCACCATGCGTTTGGTAGGGTGTTCCCCCCCAAATATCTAGTTTTTTTGTATACATCTATACCCCTCTATCTTCTGAGGAAGCGTTAACGTTTACAACGCGAAACATGTTAAGAATGAGTTTCACTGCATGACTGTGGGCATCAGCTATCTAATTATACCAATCAGCTGCCTACTTTGGATATTGTAATACATCATTAAATTTATATTTTTGCTTTTTGAATAAATCACAATTGATTGTACTAGTTGTGGTATGGGGTATTTGGAGGCCACTGTGAGGTACTAGGGTATTAATAAGGATTGGCAATACCTATTAGTAGTATGGCCCACTATCATGCAGGAACTCAAGGGGGTTATAAGAATCTTTGAATTCTGTTTTTATGAATTTTAATGATATTTCAACAAAATTTGTATTATTTTATACTTATTGCAGTTATTGCGGTCTCTTTACGTTACCATTAAAGTCCCAGGTGCTTTCCTAATTTGTCGCTTTCTATAAAAAAGCCAAATCTGACACATTCCACGCAAAACTTCATAACTGGGCTGGCCAAAATGATTGGCACCTTCTCAAAAGACATAATTGCATTCCAGGTTTGTAATGCTCCTTCAATTTCTAATAAAACTCACCTGTATCAATTAACAGGTGCTGACAAATATAGAAATCACACCAGCAACCAGTTAAAATGGTGAAACATTGACTCAACCTTTCTGTTGTGTTTCTGTGCTACAGGGAGCAAGGAGAAAAGAAAGAGCAGCAAAGAATTGTCTGAGGATTTGAGAACATAAATTTTGGAAAATCATAGACAATCTTAGGGTTACAAGTCAATCTCCAGAGATCTTAATGTTCCTGTGCCCAACATTGTCAAGAAGTTTAAAGCCTGTGGCACTGTAGCTAATCTCCCTGAACATGGGTGAAAGAGAAAAATGGAGGGGAAAAAAAGCAAAAAGATTGCAACAAATAGTGGATAAAGAACCTTGATCAACTTTCAGAGAATTCAAGCTGACCTTCAGGCACAGGGTTCAACTGTCTGCTCGCACTACATATATCACCATCTGAATGAAAGGGACACTTTGTTAGGAGACCCAGAAGGACCCCTCTGCTGGCACAGCAACATAAAAAAGCCAGACTGGAGTTTGCCCAAACTTACCTGAGGAAGGCAAAATTTTTTTGGGAGAATGTGCTGTGGACAGATGAATCAAAATTACTGCTTTTTGGTAAAGCCCATCATTCAACTGGTTTCAGTCAAACATGGTAGAGGTGCTTCAGGCACTGGATGTCTTGATCATGTGCATGGCATTCTAAAATCGGAAGACTAGCAAAGAATGCTGGGGTGCAATGTTGGGCCCAGTGTCAGAAAGTTGGGCCTCGGTCAGAGGTCATGGGACTTCAGCAGGACAATGATCCAAAGCACACGTAAAAAGGCATCCAGAAATGGTTTAAGACAAAGCGCTGGAGAGCACTGGCCAGCAAGGAGTCCAGATCTAAATCCCATAGAGCACCTGTGGTGAGATCTCAAAACAGCAGTTGGGAAAATGAACCCTTCCAATCTCAGAGACCTGGAGCAGTTGGCAAAGAAGAGTGGTCCAAAATTCCAGTAGAGGGGTATGAAAAAAACTCATTGATGGTTACAGGAAGCAATTGATTTCAGTTATCTTTTCTAAGGGGTGTGCTACCAAATATTAAATTGAGGGTACCAATAATTTTTTCCAGTCCATTTTTGGAGTTTTGCGTGGAATGTGTCAGATTTGGCTTTTTGTTTCTCCACTTATTTGAGTCATACCAATACAAACAAAAGAAATATACAAGAGAATGCCTTAACATTTGTAATTACAACACATTTCTGGGTGAAGTGGTGGATTATATGACAAAATACAGGGGTGCCAATACTTTTGGCCACAATTGTGTGTATATCTATCTATCTATCTATCTATCTATCTATCTATAGGGTGGGCCATTTATATGGATACACCTTAATAAAATGGGAATGGTTGGTGATATTAACTTCCTGTTTGTGGCACATTAGTATATGTGAGGGGGGAAACTTTTCAAGATGGGTGGTGACCATGGCGGCCACTTTGAAGTCGGCCATTTTGAATCCAACTTGTGTTTTTTCAATAGGAAGAGGGTCATGTGACACATCAAACTTATTGGGAATTTCACGCGAAAAACAATGGTGTGCTTGGTTTTAACGTAACTGTATTCTTTCATGAGTTATTTACAAGTTTCTCTTTGTTTACAGCCATTGACATGTCGCCGAGGTTAACACGTGTGGAGGGGATAGAAATTGTGTTGATGTCTGGTGAACGCAATAACCAGGTCATTGCAGCAGATTTCAATGCAAGACAGCCTACGAGACCACCCATCTCCCATGCTACAGTTAGCAAACTGCTTGCTAAGTTTCGTGAAACTGGTTCAGTGTTAAACAAAACGGGTAAGACGTTTAAGTCACGCGGCTAGACCCAGTAGGAGCAACTCTACGACGTCATCGACCTCAAACATTCCCACGGTAAACACTCATGGATTATAGGCGGCTTCCCTACAAGCTGATTACGGTGAGAGGTCACTGTACGCCGCTCACGATGCGACACCCGAGAACGACTTACTTCGATCCTGTCGGTGACTTCAAAGAAGTAATCACTGTCTAAAGTACGCAGGTGTAAAACCGTTTAGGTTGTGACTTGGTCAAAGTGCTTTGAATCGTTCGTCAAACGATTGACATCGTACCCTCTACCCACCAGAGCATCCGACAGAACGTAACTTTAGACGACGTTACTGGACCAATAACGCAAGTGGTCTGTAGTTGTGTTAAAGATAGGGGAGGTGTGCACAATTGGAGCCGCTGTACAGTTACCGACATTTGTTTCTCTTTGAACATTTATTGAGTACTTTCTTATGTCAATGCAATTTTGGTTCGTGTGGTAACAAAAAGCGCACTTTAAGGGTTATTCAAACTACACAGTGTACTGGGAGAAGGATAACTTTTTTGTGTTCAACCTAAGTTTTACCGGCTGAAGTTTCACCGGCGGTACCAG
>BLSH010347084.1:206944-219965 GCA_018402905.1 Glandirana rugosa | reverse complement strand
GGTATGAGAATGAGAACCTGGAGAGACGACGGAAACTATGTCAACTAGTGGGGGATGAGGAATTTGAGTTAAACGAATCAGAGGTACCGACACGAGAGGCAACCAAGTTTAGAATGGATAGAGTGGCGTGGAAGTCACAGTGAATGTTAAGGTGAAGGAGGAGAGGTTGAGGAGAGTGGCAACCGCAGGGGGTCCAAGAGAGGAACCTGGGGATGATAAGAACTAGATGTGCAGGAGGGACCCAGTCGACTATTGGAGGGTACCGAAGGCGATAGTAAATATACGGCTACTGTGGGTTTAGATAGAGAGATGGGGAGTCGAGTTAGAGAGATAGATTTGGGTGTCATCGGCATATAAATGATAGCGGAAGCCATGGGAGGTTATCAGCTGACCCAGGGAGGACGTGTAGATCAAGAATAGTAGGGGTCCAAGGAGAGAACCTGGGGGACGCCAACGGTGAGAGGAGTTGGAGAGGAGGAAGTGGAATTGTAAGTGACACTGAAGGTGCGGTGAGATAGGTAAGATTTGAACCAACGGAGAGCACAGCCATGGAGACTAAGCAAATTGAGTTTAAGGAGTAGGGGGTGATCAACTGTATCAAAGGCAGCAGAGAGGTCCAAGAGTAAGAGTATGGAATAATGACCATTTTTTTTTTCTGTTAGTAAGTCGTTTGTGAGTTTTAGGAGGGCAGTTTCTGTGGAGTGGTGTGGACGAAATCCAGACTGAAGGGGATCAAGAAGGTTGTTTTCAGTGAGGTGGTCACTCAGTTGGTTGTAAACTAAACGTTCAAGGATTTTGGAGGCAAAAGGGAGTAAGGAGATAGGTCTTAGGTTGTTAAGATTGCTGGGGTCCAGTGTGGCCTTTTTTGGTATGGGAGTGACTAGTGCATGTTTTAGAGGGTTGGGGAAGATGCCAGTAGAGAGGGAGAGGTTGAAGATATGAGTTAAAGAGTGTAGGATAGAGTCAGAGGGTGACTGTAGTAGTTGAGAAGGAATGGGGTCTAGGGGGCAGGAGGTTAGGTGGGCGTTAGAGAGAAGTTTAGTGACTTCCTCTATGGTAGCTGGGTTAAACGAGAGTATTGATTGGGCAGGAGGACAAAGAGTGTGAGGGGAGTGAGAAATCTGTAGAGAGGAGATCTTGAGGCGAATTGTATCATCTTATTTTTAAAGTGATAAGCAATCTCCTGGGCAGTGAGCAAGTTGGTGGGTGGAGGTATTGGAGGACAAAGTAGAGCGTTAAAAGTAGAAAAGAGTTGACGGGGGCTCCGCGAGAGGTTGTTGATAAGAGTGATAAAGTAGGTCTGTTTGGCAGTGTGAAGGCAGGAAAGGTATTGTTGGAGGGCAGATTTATATTGGCTGAAATCTTGATGTGACTTAGTCTTATGCCACAGACGCTCAAGAGCGCGGCTCTTTTTTTTTAGGCTTCTGGTATTGTCTGTCTGCCAGGGTTGTAGCGGTCGAGGCCTGATTCTGTGTGTAGTGAGGGGGGCCAAGGTATCTATGGTGGAAGAGAGTGAGCTGTTGTATATAGAAGTGGCCAGGTTGGGGCAGGACAAGGATGAGGTTTTGTCGTAGAGACAATCTGTAGCAGAAAAAAGAAGAGAAGGGTTAAGATGGCGAAGGTTTCTACGGGTAATTGTTTGGTAGCTGGAAGGCAAGGAGGAGGAAGACAAGGAGAGAGTGAAACTAATAAGGTGGTGATCAGAGAGAGGAAAAGGAATGCTGGAGAGGTTACACGGAGTACAAAGGTAGGAGAATATGAGGTCAAGGCAGTTGCCATCAGTGTGAGTAGAAGCATGTGTCCATTGTTTTAGGTCAAAAGAGGAGGTTAGCCTCAGAAAGTTAGAAGTAGCAGGAGTGTCAAGATTAGCAGGGATGTTGAAATCACCAAGAATGATTGTTGGAATTTCAGAAGAAAGAAAGTAGGGTAGCCAGGCTGAGAAGTCGTCAAGGAAGCTTGATACCGGTCCAGGAGGCCGATAGATCACAGCAATTCGCAACGAAACTGGAGAAAATAAGCGAATACAGTGAGCTTCAAATGAGGAGAGGGATAGAGAGGGGGGTGGATAAAGAACTTGAAAATTACTTTCAGGGGATAGGAGGATTCCAACACCCCCTCCTTTTCGTCCACTAGGCCTGGGAGAGTGAGTCCACAGGAGGCCACCATGAGAGAGGGCAGCCGAGGAAGAGAAGTCAGAATCTTGAAGCCAGGTCTCTGTAATTGCAAGTAGGTTGAAGGAGTTTGTAACAAACTTAACACTGTCCATGACCTATTTATTACAAACAGAGCCGGCATTCCAAAGGGCACAGGAGAAGGGGTGGCTTGTTCGAGGCAGAAGAGGAATAGAAATTAAATTGTGTGGATTGCGCCTGCTGTCAGAGGATTGGGGGTGTCTGGTATGTTGTCCAAAGGTAAATGATGGTGGTCCTGGATTTGGGGAAATATCTCCAGAAGTTAAGAAAAGCAGAAGGGTGAGAGGTGATATGGGAGTGTGACTTATGTGGGGGGACACTTCCCAGTGTACTGGAGGTTCTATTGGTATGTGGGTTCAGAAGTAGCATGAGCTGATGAGTGTAGTAATAAGGAGAAGAAAGGAGTGAGGGTGATATATATAAGTGGTGGGGTGTAGAAGAGGGGTGAAGGAGAGAGAGTTTAAGGAGGGAGAATGCAACTGTGAGAACAAAAGGTAGAGAGCGCATGATAGAGAGTGGGAGATTTAGAATCAGACAGCATGAGTGATGGAAAAAGTTCTATGAGAAATCAGGCCACCTGTAGTCTGTTCAGTGGTTTGTAGTGTTCTGTTTATCGCTTGGTGCATTCGCTTAAGTGCTGTGCCAAAGTGTAAAACTTTATCCAAGATGATATTGGTCAGTGCTGTCCCTGGCAATGCAGACCTTAAGGAAGGCTTATATTTATACTGCATCGGGTGGGGTTATTGCCAATTAATCAATCAGGATTGCAAAGGAGGGACACATTGCAAACAGAGCGAACTTTTAACACCAAATGAAGACTACAAGACACCCCAACAGAGCAGAAGAGCAGAGCAATAAAGATAGCATTGGCTCATAATTTAAGTATAGACAATAGGAAAGCAAAACAAACAACACAGTGATATGGGCAGATGCAAAGAGGTTGAAAGCAGCAAGAATTACCATTGAAACATAGAGCAAACATTGGATGATGTGCCGAAAAGTTGGGAGCGTGAGTGCAGCAAGGATTGTCGTCTTTCCAGAGTGGAGCAGAGTTCTTACATGTTCATCCAGCTTTAGTTAACCTGCTTTCGTTAAACTGCGGCGGTGAAACTGTGCACCACTCGTGATAGAGCCATGGTGTCAGCGCCGTGCCCCTGGTCTGCGCCTCCCCATAGACTGCTTTAAATTTATAGGGACCTTGAGAAGGCATGCATTTCTCAATTGAGCATTATAGGGTCTGATTTGCGACACATGAATGGGGGAGGGGATATGGACAATATCAGACCAGGCACAGGCTTGGGTCGTAAATGTTAATTGAGTTTCTTGATCATTCAAGCCAAATGGAGCTGAGTGTCAATCACCAGTTATATAGCTAATGCAGTGATTTTGATATAGAGCTAGCATTAAAAATATAACAGTTTGGAGATATGGTAGCAGAGGATATTACCAAAAGTTAAAACAGCAATGTCAGATGGTCAAGCAGAGTAGAATGTACATATGGATGATAGTGGCAGACATTTACCTGTAAAAAAGCAGAGAAGACATGATCAGAATTGATAACTGCGGCGGTGAAACTGTGCACCACTCGTGATAGAGCCACTCAGGATAGAGCCGTGGTGTCAGCGCCGTGCCCCTGGTCTGCGCCTCCCCATAGACTGCTTTAAATTTATAGGGACCTTGAGAAGGGTTATAGGTGTTTTATGGGTGCTTATGGGCGTTTTCTAGTGTGGCTATTGTGAATAACAGTTTACATATGTCCAAGGCGCGGGCCCTCTTCAGCCGGGAGCCATGCTGAATGAAGACAATGCCAATAACACACTTCAGCGCTTCCCATTTTGTTATAGGGGTGGTTGTATCATCAGTCCTGTGGTCCAGAACAGAGTTCCAGACAGCAAGCTTGATGTCAGCGACACAGGGGTAGTCCTTTAGTAGATTGTCATTCAAACGCCATGAAAAACCAACCCGGGGTTTGGATAAATGGCCCAAGACCAGGTGCACAGGGGCATGATCCGACCACAGGAGGCTGCCAATCGAGGATTGAGAGGGGGAGTCCAAAAGGGATTGGGATATGAAGAAATGGTCAAGGTGACTATACGAATTTTGGGCAACAGAATAACAGCTATAATCTCGCTCTAGGGGGTGTTGTGTATGCCAGACATCTATTAGTTGTGATGAGTGTAAAAGATATTTAACACGTTAAGGTGGAGTGAGCAGTGGACTTACCAGAAGATGTATCCACGGCCGGGGAGAGGGCCACATTGAAATCTCCTCCCCCAAAGCCAAGAAATCTGTTGAGAACCTTCGCCATAAAGCGATCTTGCTCTTGCTTAGGGCCATAAACATTTGTCTCTGTGAAAACAGAAGATTGATATTTGAGTTTAAGGAAAACATATCTCCCATTGGGATCAATGAGAGAATCTAATATTTCAGGGTGGAAGGACTTGTGGAAGGCTAAGGAGACCCCCTTGGATTTAGCCTGTGGGTTGGTACTATGATGCTAAGTGTGATAAAAGTGATTATTTATAACTGGTACACAGGCCGTTCGAAAGTGTGTCTCCTGTAGGAGCAAGATTTTAGATCGGGCTTTATGGAAGTGGTACAAGACCAGTAATTGTTATAAAATGACAGGCCACTAGGTGGCATAACTTTAAAATCAAAATCAATGGTTATCAAAAAGGTAACAGAACTGTAAAAACATACCAGTGCATCGAAAGGCCTAAGGGGGGGAAGGCACAAGAACCAGCCCCCAGACCAGTTGCTCTGCGGGAAATTAATATAACAATCATAAAAGTGAAACTAATGGAGGATTACCTGTAAAAAAAAGTAATATTAATACACAAGGCAAGCCCCTTGCAGGGTAGAGGCATTTACAACCCAAGTGCGGACAAGCTTTTCAGTAAGTTAAATCAAACAAACTAAACAGAACACCAGAAGGTGTATAGGGATAAATAATCAATTAGTCCACAGGGCCCTGTGGGGCAAGTGCAAAGGTTGTTTAGTATCAGACTAAAACTGATGATCAGTAGCTGTGATAGAGACCTAATAGTCTCACTCCGGTACTATTACAGCACTGAACTGGAGAGAGGGCAGTCTGAAATGCAGGGGGTACCCCTGGAGTAGAATGGTACAATAAGCCATCAGGGTATCAGTCATTTGGAGGTCTTTGTGAAGAGGATCTGTGACGTTTATTCTTCTTCTGCACTTGCCATTGCGAGACAAAAGGGAAGGCCGGCATTGTCAGTGGAAAAGGCCAATCAGGAAGGGAGACTTGAGGTAGTTCCAGAGTGCCTAGGAAAGCAGGTAGATCTCCTAAGGTACAGAATATGGCCATCTTGCCCTCATGGTGTACTCTGAGGTGGAAAGGGAATTGCCATTGATACTTGATATGTCTCTCTTGAAGCAGTTGCGTGAGTGGTTTCAGAGCCTCATGGCAAAGGTCTGACGTGAAAGATCTGGTAAAAGCATGACAGGGGTGCCATTAAAAAGAATGGTGTCTTGTGAGCTTGCAGCTCGCATGATGGATTCCTTAATAGTGTAGAAGTGTACCCTGCTGAGGGTGTCACGTAAAAATGAAGGGTCAGGGTTCCTGGGGCCTGAGTTCCTCTGCACTCTATCCAATTCGGTCGATTAGCTTTTACTTGCTGTAAAAGCGGATTGAAAATTGAAATGACCTTAGCTGGAAGGTCTTTATGCTCGATGGTTTCAGGAATGTCCCTGATCCGTATATTGTTACGCTGATTACTATTTTCGATGTCTTGTTGATACATAAGTTGCTGGATTAGCACAGTATGGGAGTTTAGCGTCTCCTCATGTGACTGTATTACAGTGCCTAGTCCCTCTGTGGAGTGTTCAATTACCTCTACGTGAACCCAATGTCATTTTTTAGCTCATTGATCTCTGATCAATAGGCCTTTTCTATGCGAGTGACATAGTGTGCAAAGTCTGACTTAGTAGGCTGCGATCTGATATAAGCATGCAAGGATTTCATCTGAGCCTCCATGTCCCATCCGTCACTTGAGCATAGGGAGGACTGAAAAAGACTGATCATCTTGTGAGGCAATCGGAGCCTGTTGGGGGCACAGAGCAGCCATGGGAGTTCACCTGAGTGCATGCATATTGCAGAGTCCGACTGGGCTGGTGAAGAAGGCGCCGGCGCCATCTTGGAGGCCTGTTGTTGCAGAGCGGACGATGATCGGATGAGAAAGCGCTCCCGCTGGTCTTCTTGGCTCCCTTGTGCTTGTGGCTGCTCATCTGCTTATTTTGGAGGTAATCCAAAGAGGGAAAATGTCCCGTTGGAGCTCAGTGACCGGGGGCTGTGCAGAGACACATCTCAGCTCTTCATATGCCAAGCCATGTCCCCCTCGTAGAGAAACTTTAGGTAGGGAGATAGCCAGGGACTGTGGCAGCAGGCAGAGGTGGAGTGGGTGTTTCAAGATGGCCACCGCTACTAGGCCTCTGAAACTTCCACCCGGGGTAGGTACCTGGTAACAGTCCCCAACCTCCCCTGTCCACTACAGGGAGGTGAGCAGGTGGGATAGAGGCAGAGATGGCTAAACTCCCGGGGCCCCAGGTTTTGACAACAGAGATGGGGGGCTGAGGCCCACAAGATGGCGGCCACCACAAGGCCTCAGTAGGCCGCAACTGGGACAGCAGGCTGGCGTGGTTGCCATGCCCCAAAGCTACAGCCGGGGGGGGGGCTAGGATGGGAGCGGGGCCCTAGGGCAGTCAGTCCAGGGTACTAGCTAGAAGGATGGCAGAGTCCCAGGGCTCCCCATATGGATTGAAGATGGCGGTGGTCGTAGGAGGATGGGCACTATAGCGGCCTTAGTAGCTCAGTGAGCGGGTGTCAGCGCCGCTCAATATACCGCTGGAAATGTGGCAGAGATTGTGGAGGGACGGTCTGCGATTTTTTTGTGTCTCTCACTGGGCTTGCTGATGGACGGATGCTACTGGATAAGGCAGAAGGGTCCTGGAGCTCTGCAGAAACACGTCTGTCACTTGTACACGTCAGGCCATGTCCCTTGAGGTTGGTATTTAAAAGGGCTATAGGACGGTAGCTTCCACATTGAGAGAGATCCTTTCCCTCCTTATGGATCAAGGAGATATAGCCCCCCAGGGCATCCATAGGCATAAGCTGCCCCCTTCCCCCATAAGTGAATTGAGCGTGGGGACTAAATGTGGAAACAAAACCTCAGAAAAGGCCTTGTAGTAGGCTGGAGTAAGCCCATCGAGACCAGGTGCCTTCCTAGGTTTGGAATTGGCCAGAGCCACCCCCACCTCCTCGAACTCCTCTCTAACCTCGGTGGGAAGAGATGGCATACCCGAGGATGCTATATAGGATTGGATAGCCGAGAGTGCAGTCAAAGGGGGATCCGCTGAAGGGGGATTGCCAAAATGATAGAGGCCGTGATGAAAGGTGCGAAACGCCGCTGTCATTGCGGAAGAAACGGTCAGCGTCTGTCCATCAGGAGTCAAGATATGAAGGATGTGGAATCTGGTTCGAGACCCAAGTAATGCCCGGGCCAATAGTGTGCCTGGTTTGATAAAAATGTAATTTGCATACAGTATTGCATGACCGCACAATTGCCAGTTAATGTAGCACAGTGCTGAATACCAGAAAGTGCCTTGGTCATGAAGGGGGAAAAACCTTCCGGAGCTCTGTTTTGCTTTGTGTCCAGTAAGGTCACATTGCAGTAAAGCAAAGAAGCTTATAACAATTATATGTAGTGTATTAATGTGCTTCACTAAATGAAAATGCTGTACATACAAACTATTACAATTTTAAGAATACAATACAAGACTGGTAGATATACACTCACCTGCCACTTTATTAGGTATACCTGTTTAATTGCTTGGTAACACAAATCAGCCAATCACATGGCAGCAACTAAGTGCATTTAGGCATCTAGGACGTGGTGACGACGACTTGAAGTTTAAACCATGCATCAGAATGGGGAAAAATGGGATTTAAGTGACTTTGAACGTGACATGGTTGTTGGTGCCAGACTATTTCAAAAACTGCTGATCTACTGGGATTTTCACGCACAACCAACTCTAGGGTTTACAGACAATGGTCCGAAAAAGAGAAAATATCCAGTGAATGGCAGTTATGTGGACAAAAATGCCTTGTTCATGTCAGAGAAGAATGGGCAGACTTGTTTGAGATGATAGAAAGGCAACAGTAACTCAAATAACCACACGTTACAACCAAGGTATGCAGAATACCATCTCTGAATACACAACATGTTGAACCTTGAAGCAGATGGGCTACAGCTCAGAAGACCACACTGGGTGCCACTTGTATCAGCTAAGAACAGGAAACTGAGGCTACAATTTGCACAGGCTAAGCCTGAGGAAGGACCACGGATGGTCTGAATACGCACTATCCCAGCTGGATGTGAACCCAGAAGTGACGTCAACACCTTGCTCCTGTGTGTGTTACAGACCGACCACTATCCATCTGAAGCGCTGGAAGCACTGGAAGCCACCGGTGCGTTCACAGTGGTACGGCGGTCCCCCGGAGCGCCTCACCCGGACACAGTGGATGACCTTGCTGAGACATATGCTGTTTTGCTACACACCCTTGTGAGTGCAAATTATGTGATTTTATCCATTAAATTGTTTTTATACTGCACTTAGTAGGCACTGCTTTTTATCTATTTTTATACTCCAGAGTCGCTCCTTGCTCCTTTTAAGCCTGCCCCATTAGCGGACTGTTTTTGGACTTTACACTATTCCAGCTCATGTGGTCCACATGTCCATCTCCATAGCCTAATTTAGAGAGCGCTGTGTGAACTGTTTTGTTTTACATGGTAGGGTTAGAATCTGGTGTAAACATAAAAGCATGGATCTATCCTGCGTTGTATCAACAGTTCAGGCTGGTGGTGGTGGTGTAATGGTGTGGGGGATATTTTCTTAGCACACCTTGGGACCTTTAGTACCAACTGAGCATCGACCTACCTGACTATTGTTGTTTACCATGTCCCTCCCTTTATGGCTACAGTCTACCCATCTTCTGATGGCTACTTCCAGCAGGATAATGCACCATGTCACAAAGCTCAAATCATCTCAAACTGGTTTGAACATGACAATGGAGTTCACTGTACTCCAATGGCCTCTACAGTCACCAGATCTCAATCCAATAGCACTTTTGGGATGAGAGATTTGCACCATGGATGTGCATGGGACAAATCTGCAGCAACTGCGTGATGCTATCATGTCAATATTGACCAAATTCTCTGAGGAATGTTTCCAACACCTTGTTGAATCTATGCCTTGAAGAATTAAGGCAGTTCTGAAGGCAAAAGAGGATCTAACCCGGTACTAGCAAGGTGTACTTAATAAAGTGGCTGGTGAGTGTACATACAACAAGCAAAATACAAGGACTTCCTAAGGAATAGACATGAAAATTTACTTAGGTCAGGTTAACCACTTAAGGACCGGAGCCCTTTTTGCGATTTGGCGCTGCGTCGCTTTAACGGACAATTGCGCGGTCGTGCGACGTTGTACCCAAACGAAATTTGCGTCCTTTTTTTCCCACAAATAGAGCTTTCTTTTGGTGGTATTTGATCACCGCTGCGTCATTTCTGATCGCCGCTATAAACAAAAGAAGAGCGACCATTTTGCAAAAAAACCCAAATTTCTTACTTTTTGCTAAAATACAAATCCAAAAAAAAAATATAAAAAAACATTTTTTTTCACCGTTTTTGGCCAATTTATATTCTTCATCATAGTTGCGATAAAAAAAAAAAATCGCAATCGGCGTTTATTGATTGGTTTGCGCAAAAGTGGTCGCGTTTACGGATGATGAGAATTCATTTTTGGGGTTTTTATTTTTTTTTATTTTTTACTAGTAATGGCGGCGATCTGCGATTTTTAGCGGTACTGCGATATTGGGGCGGACATGTCGGAACGTTTTGACACTTTTTCGGGGCCATTGGCATTTATACAGCGATCAGTGCTATAAAAATGCACTGATTACTGTGTAAATGCCATTGGCAGTGAAGGGGTTAACCTGCAGGGGGCGCGCTAAGGGTTAAGTATGTTCCCTGGGCGTGTTCTAACTGTAGGGGGGCTTGCCTAGCTGGGGAAGGGAAGTGGTCACAGCCTTCATGTACGGTAAGGCTGTGATCACAGCCCTTCCCCCTCACACAGAGCAGAGGTCCGTGTTTACATACACGGACCTCCGCTCATTCGCTCCGGGGGGGGCATCGCGGGTGGCCGGCGGCAATCGAAGCCGCCGCACCCGCTCCCTGGCCCCCCCGTACACAGTGAGCGCGTGCGTGCCTCCGGCGGCGCGCAAGCGCTCACAATGGCTCTGTATCGCGCCCGCCGTCGTATGACGGCGATTTGCGTTACAGAGCCATTCTGTCGCCGTCAATTGCCGACCAGCGGTCGGCAAGCGGTTAAAGCGTCTTCTCGATCTCTGTAGGCAGTGAGGACTTAGGCTTACGCTACAAGCGGTTGCAGGAGATCGGACTAAAGTGTTTTCAGGTGTAATTTCTTCTTCGTTTGTCAGAGATCTTCCTTGGTGTTAAGTTGTGATATAGTACTCCCTTTGGTTTCTGTTGGCTTTTTATGTAGAACAAATAGGTAGCCAATCCCACATGGGCGTATCCTCTTTGTAACTATTACTCTGATGTAAACATTCCCTAATTCAACCTCTAGATGGCAATGTTGTATCATACATGCCATAGTTCATATATGTCAAAAGGTCAAGCTATTGTTGACCATTAATTGTTGACTTGAGTAACAAACAAACAGCCGAACAAATTCTTCCATGTTAGTCTGAGGAAATCAGTAAACATATACAGTATATAGTACATATATATATATATATCAAACTCAAGTGGATAAAACATAGTACTGTGCGGCAAAGATTTGGTAAATATAATATTTAACATTTGATCACTAACAACATGTGTGTGAACCATCACACTCTATGTGAGTCTATTATTCGTATAAAACAGTTTCTAGATGTAACTGTCCGCCAAAAAAACAAAAAAAAAAAACAACACCACCCAAATGCATGCAATACCTATGTCATGAAACCATAGTAAACATTTATGTCTTATCTGTTGCCTACCTTGCTGCATGTGTAAAGTTAAAGGTCGGGCCTCCCTCACCTGTGTGCGTTAGTAGGCCCTCCTCAGCTGGTCTCCACCCCATGCCCTAATTGGGAAGAGGGTATAACACCTGGCAGTGCAAGCCTGCATTGCTGATCAACATTTGTCCGTGTTTGGCTTTGTGTGTGGTTGTTCCTATTGTTTGCTCTGAGTCTTATTCTGTGTACCGATCTTTGGCTTGTCTGACTATCCCTGTCTGCTTGATACCTCAATCTTCGGCTTGTTCTCTGTTTCTCCTGTCTGCTTGTGGACCTGACCCTTTGCTATTACCTATGACTATTCTTGCGCTGCTGCTTCCTCTCTTCCACCTGTAGCCAGTCGAGCATGAGCTAGGGGGCCCCGGGGGCTGCGACCTGGATCCAGTTGCAGCCAAATCCATCCTCGCCACTAGAGGTTCTGACGAACACCCACTGACTCTTAGATTACGCGCCCTGGGGAAACCGATGCACTAGCTCCCTGTGTTTCAGTGTCCATGCTCCAGGGGCCGTATCAGCCAGAACTCATTAGCAGTGGTGTGCTTCGCAACCCTTGGTGCGATTCGCACTCCGGCGGTGCGCCCCTGTCACCTGACCCCAGGCGTCGTGACAGTTTGATCAGCCATGGACCCGATCAGCTGCAGGGCATAGTCTGAAGACTGGAGATCAAAGAGTCTAATCAGACACAGGTGATGCAATTCCTGCTAGATTTGGCGTCCAGCTTTAACCCTAGAACCTCCAGTCCAACAACCTCCACCACAGCCTGCAACAGCCATATCAGTTCCAGTCACACTCGCAGCTGCTAACCCATTGCATTTACCGGCTCCATCCCATTACTCTGGGTACTCAAAGGCCTGCAGGGGGTTCCTCAGCCAGTGCACCATTCATTTTGAGCTTCAGCCTCAAAAATTCTCATCCGATCGGGCGAAGGTGACCTACATTATTTCTCTCCTAATATGATAATAGGTGTATTGCGCTTGGGATAAAGGTTGCTCGACTGCTGCCCTCCAGTATTCCCTCCCGTGGGTGGGATTGGTGTAAAGTGAATGAGGTTTGGGTGTGGCGCTGTCTGAGCTTTGGGTATAAGGGAAAATAGTGTATGTCAGTGCAAAAAACGCTAATAAAATGCAATAGTTTCAGTGTAGATTTCCGTGTTTCCATAAATGTGCAAAGGGTGCTTGAAAAATGATGTATATGTTGTGTTTGTAGTGCTATAATTAGACACATAAAAATTGTAAGGCAACGTCACTAACAAAAAATAAATATAAATAAAATGCACAACTTGAATAATAAAAACTTTTCTAGAAATTGTAACCAAATATTTAAGAGTATATGTACAGTCCAAAATTAGGGTCTGGTATGTGCGTGCTGCTTTCCTCAGAAAAACAACAAATGTGTCCATAAACCAAAAAACAAACAAATTAGGAAATCCTTTTGTTGTATGTGATAAGAAATGGTTAATCCGCTTTTCTCAGTCTGGATCTTCGGTGAATATCAGTTTATCATCATCTGTTTATAATAAAGGTGCAAAGTGCTCAAAGGTGACAGTTCAATAATTTTCCATATTCAAAGCTTTTGTATAACACGTGCTCCCCCAATGTTCCCCTCCTTACCAGAGGGCACTACCCCTACAGGGGTTAAGTGCCTATCTTTGTCTTTTAGTCCTTGGTTGCTCCTGGTAATGGCGACTCCATCCATGCGTGTCAGGGAGAAAAATAAAACCTGACAT
>BLSH010347084.1:185331-195952 GCA_018402905.1 Glandirana rugosa | reverse complement strand
CCGACCGACTTGCCGGTAGGAAGTACGACTAGTCCGTAGGGCCCTTGGGGGTTTGTATGACATATAAGACAAAAACGTATCTTAGGTTATCACCAAAGTTATCGAAAGTAGAAGAATCTCAAAGGACACTCTCTAGACGCTTCTACCTTGGAAATACATACTTCGAGTCATATAACAATAAAATGTAATTTTATTTCATGGATGTAGGGACAAGTTATATCTTTATAAACAGGGTACACTCTTATCCTGCTGAGTGGGTGATCCCCTCTCTCTTCCCCCGATACCCTAAAATGTACCATGGTTTTACCTGAGTGTTTGACTGGGTGAGTCGTCCTATTCTCACATGGGACAAATATTTCTATATTGAACAGGGATGTAGGTACTTTATTTTAATGTAAAATAACAATATACTGAGCTTCATACATAAAGGTTCCATCTTCGCAGATCTCTCACAGGAAACTCTAAGAAGATGAAAGCTATTGAAACCACTATTGGATTCTATGCAAAAACAGAATATACAGTATGTTTGGGGGTTCCCGGGATGCCTGATCAGCATGAAGGATGGCCGTTCAGCCAGCCTGAGATTTGCGGAGGATCTTGGTGAGTTCTGCCGCAAATTAGATTTAGCAGAACCAAAGAGCCCAGGACGGATCTCCCCGGGAACAGCCAAACCACAACTAGAAGTGCAGTGGCATTCGATCCCAAAAAGAGGGAAAAAATAAAGAAACTTCTAGGAAAGAAGAAGAAATGGAGGGAAATTGTATAAAAATGTGAACATAAGACCATATACTGTGTATAGAGTTCTAAATAGGAACATTGCTCTATGGTACTATACAGGGGGGCGGGGGCAGGGGAGGGGGGCAGCTAATGTGAAATACAAAACGGGTTTGGGGATACAGGCCCACATGGGCTTGGAGGGAAGGGGGCTGGTTGCCCGGGATATCTGGTATGGCGCTAGTTAGAGTTTCACCCCAAAGAGGAGGAGTAGGAAAGTCAAGAAGACCTAAAAAAAGACAGCGATAACTACTCAGGACTAAGGTCACCCCAATTAGGGGGAACTCCCAATAGTGGGCTAAGAGTGGTGGGAGTGGGAGAGGGAGGAAGAGGTGGGATCGAATGGGTAGAGGGGATGGGGGGAGGGGAGGGGGCAGAGGGGAGAAGGTGGGAGGGGGTTTATGCTAGGATCTCAAAATACCAAAGGTGGTTAGCCCCCACCCATGTGATCTAGCAGAAACACAAGGAGGGGGGAGACCCCCCGACCAGAGGACAGAAGTTGGAGAATAAAGCAGGATGGGAGCTGCTACTGAGATAAAGATCTTATCATACAAGTTAGAGGTATGAATTCCCCAATAAAGAGACATAAGGTTTTTAAAGAAATTAAGCACTACGGTGCCGGTATAGTGTTCCTACAAGAGACACACCTAGCGCACTATACCAACGTGCAGCTTTCCTCAAAACACTATCCAACCTGGTTTTATGGAGACTCTCCCACAAAGAGAGCAAAGGGAGTGGCTATTGGAATAGCAAGAGACACTCAGTTCCATATAGAAGACAGACAAGTGGATTCAGAGGGACGTTACATTTTCGTAAGGGGGAAGTTATCTGAAATGGATTACACCTTGGCTAATGTATATTGCCCAAATAAAAACCCCATAGGCTATCTAGTAGAAATTCTGGGGAGATTCGAGAAATTTAAGAAAGGCATGGTAGTGTTGACAGGGGACTTTAATTTTAGTACGGACTGGAGAAATAGTGTGCCGAGTTCACCGGGGACTGGAAGGCATCAGCTGGAGAAAAGAAAAAAACTTTACCAACATCAATTAAATGACGTTTGGAGGGTACAGCATCCAGATATAAAGGATTATACCTTCTACTCCGTGGTGCACGGGATGTACTCAAGGCCGGACCATATTATGGTAGAACATAGAATGTTGGAGTCAGTGGTTGAATCATCTATCGAGATACAATCATTGTCAGATCATGCTCCGGTATATATAAAAAATAAATTGGGGGATAGTGGTAATTGAATCTGTAACTGGAGACTAAACTGAGATTTACTACAATCGTCTACAGTTGTCAAAAGAATAAATAAAGCCTTAGATGACTACTTTCAGCTCAATGAGACCCCAGGAATTAATAATATCACCATCTGGGAGGCACATAAAGCCTATATAAGAGGCATATTGATATCCATTGAGTCAAGGAGGAAAAAAGAAATGAGTAGCCATATAAATAGATTAATATCTGAAATATTCAGAACAAATGCATAAAAAAGTGGGAACATTGGGACTCAACAACAGTTAATCTTAAAAAGAGGAGAGCTGAGAGACCTAATGGAACAAGAATCTAGACAAGCCTTCAATAGAGTAGCAGTAAATAGATACAAGTGGGGAAATAAACCCGGAAAAGTCCTGGCGAGTCTCCCTGAAGAGCAAAAAAACAAGTAACTTTAAGGAAAATTAAAAACAGAGGGAAAAATAATTCAGTCAACGACAGAAATAGCCGGGGCATTCCAAAAATACTATAAGGCTTTATACTCAGTCCGACAAAATAAAACACAAAAAGGAGAGCAAAAAAGGATGGAGGAAATACAGACATACTTCGAGAAGGCCAACCTGCCTAAAATATCTATGGAAATACTCCAACACCTCGAGGCACCCATAACAGAGGAGGAGATAAACATAGCATTAAAAAGCTCAACCACAGGTAAGAGCCCAGGCCCAGACGGATCTACATTAGGATCTACATTAGGATACTATAAGAAATGTAAAGATCTTTTAATACCAAAGATGTGTAATTATATGAGAGAGCTGGGAGAGGGGGGAAACCTGAGGGAAGAGTCACTATTGGCCCATATTACACTAATCCCTAAGGCAGGAAAGGACGGAACCCTCTGCTCCAGTTATAGACCTATAGCCCTTCTGAATGCTGACACAAAGTTATATGCAAAAGTCCTAGCAACTAGACTAAAAGAATTTATCCCAGAATGGATCCATGCTGATCAGACTGGATTTGTCCCTAATAGGGAAGGCAAGGACAATGCTATTAGAACATTGCTTATACTACATAGCCTGGAGGACAGGGGAGAGCCGGCACTCCTATCGGTCGACGCCCAAAAAGCATTCGACAGGGTAGATTGGGGACTTATGATAAAAATATTGGAAATTATAGGACTAGGCCCGAAGATGATAGAGAGAATAAAACTACTCTACAAAAGGCCCTACGGTGAGAGTAAAAGTCAATGGGTCTTTTTCCCAGCCATTTGAAATGTTGAATGGCACAATACAGGGGTGCCCGCTCTCCCCCCTCCTGTATATAATATCCTTGGAACCATTATTAGCAAGAATACGGAAAAACGTAGACATAGGAGGAGTAAAAGTGGGCAAAGTAGAACACAAAATAGCGGCATACGCCGATGACCTTCTATGCTACATAACAAATCCTAGAGTTACACTACCTAATTTATTAAAAGAATATAAAAAATATGGGGAAATTTCCAACTTTAAAATAAACCAGGAGAAATCAGAGGTATTAAATATAAACATAAATAAGAGGGAAGAAACATCTGTACGGGGGGCGTTCCCCCTTCACATGGAAGGAAGTAGAAATAACTTATTTGGGGATAAAAATCCCCCCAAGACATAAGAAATTATATAAAGCTAATTATATCCCGCTTCTAAATGAAATCAAGACAGAAATTTAAAAAGTAGAAAAGAGACCACACTCATGGATGGGAAGATTAAACACTGTAAAAATGATAATACTCCCCAAAATATTATACAAGTTTCAAATGATCCCAATAAAACTTCCTCAAACATACTTTAAGAAATTGCAAGGAATGATATTAAAATTCATATGGCAGGGCAAAAAGCCAAGAATACAGTTCAGGCTCTTGAGTTCAGATAAACACGGGGGATTAGCGGCACCGGATGTTAAAATATATTATGAAGCAGTGGTATTATCACGAACAGTGGAATGGAGCAAGAAGAATAGCGATAAAAGATGGGTAGAAGTAGAAAATTCACTAAATGATGCACACTTAAAAGAAAATATTTGGGTCTCACAAAAAGATAGATTATTGAAGAAAAAAATACCTGAGGTAACAACAAATGTATTTCGGGTATGGGATAGGATACACCGACAGGCAAAACTAACACACAATTCACCTTTAATTTTTTTAACAGGCACAAAACAGTTTGGACCAGGGAATAAGACACAATTTGGGGATTGGGTAGAGAATGTACAGTTAAAAGACATTATAAAAGATGGGAAAATTTGCACATACCAAGAATTGACACAAAAGGGTGTCCTGCCAAGACTGAATGAATGGAGGTACGCCCAGCTAAAACACTTTGTGGCAAAATTACCACAACCTTTAAGTACAGAAAAAGAACTTAATCCATTTGAAAAACTATGCAACTCAAAAGAACCGACTAGACATTGCATAGCACAAATTTATAAAATAATTATGGAGGGGGAAAGTTTGGGCGTCCCTCCATTCGTTGGGAAATAGGAGGAGGAACTAAAGATAAAGTTCACTAAGCAACAGTTGAGTAAAACGTACAGAGCCATACATAGCTGTTCAAAAGATGTCTGGAGTATTGAAATGAATTATAAATGCCTTGCAAGGTGAATGAATCACGCCAGTGGTTGCCCACAATTACCAAAGAGATAAATCCCCACTATGCTGGAGAGGTTGCAAAGAACGTGGGACCATGGCACACATGGTGGAAATGCCCAAAAATATAGGAATTTTGGGAGGAGATGAGACAATATATAACAGAAATTACAGGGGAAGAGATTGGGTTGGACCCATTTAGCGGTCTTTCATATTTCAGATAAAACTAGTAAGCAATATAGAAACTCATTGGTACCGTTTCTTTTGAACGCGGCGAAGGGAACGATACCAAAAAAATGGTTAGACATAAATAAACCTACCCTGAGGGACTGGTTTGAAAGAATTGTATATATTTACAACATGGAATATCTGGGAAGTGGAGAAAAAGGCCCCTCCTGGGAAAAACATGCAGGAAAATGGATAGCTTTTAACCACTTGCCGACCGCCGATCGGCATTTGAAGGCGGCAAAGTGGCTCTTTAAGGCAAATCGCCGTCATCTGACAGCGGCTGCCAGATCGCGCACAGTGAGCGCGCGTGCGCCGCCGGAGGCGCGCCCGTGCGCTCACTGTGTCCGGGGAGGGCCAGGGAGCGGTGGAGTCGATCTCCGCCAGCCACCCGCAATGCCCCCCCCGGAGTGAAAGAACGGAGGTCCGTGTAAGTAAACACGGACCTCCTTTCTGTGTGAGGGGGAAGGGCTGTGATCACAGCCTTCCTCTACACGGAAGGTGTGATCGCTTCCCTTCTCCTGTTAGGGCAGTCCCCCCACAGTAAGAACATGCCCAGGGAACACAGTTAACCCTTAGAGCGCCCCCTGCAGGTTAACTCCTTCACTGCCAATGGCATTTACACAGTAATCAGTGCATTTTTATAGCACTGATCGCTGTATAAATGCCAATGGTCCCAAAAAAGTGTCAAAATGTTCTGACATGTCCGCCCCAATATCGCAGTACCGCTAAAAATCGCAGATCGCCGCCATTACTAGTAAAAAATAAAAAAAAAACCCAAAAATGAATTATCATCCGTAAACGCGACCACTTTTGCGCAAACCAATCAATAAACGCCGATTGCAATTTTTTTTATCACAAATATGAGGAATAATATAAATTGGCCAAAACCAATGAAAAAAATATGTTTTTTTTATATTTTTTTTTGGATTTGTATTTTAGCAAAAAGTAAGAAATTTGTTTTTTTTTGCAAAATTGTCGCTCTTTTGTTTATAGCGGCGATCAGAAATGATGCAGCGGTGATCAAATACCACCAAAAGAAAGTTCTATTTGTGGGAAAAAAGGACACAAATTTCGTTTGGGTACAACGTCGCACGACCGCGCAATTGTCAGTTAAAGCGACGCAGCGCCGAATCGCAAAAAGGGCTCCGGTCCTAAAGTGTGAAATCCTTCCGGGGCTAAAGTGGTTAAAAAAAACAGATAAGTACTCCATGCTGTTGGTAGATTGACGAGGATATGGGGGAAGAGGAGGGGTGGGCAGAGATCCGGGGATAGGAGGAAGGATAAGAGGAGCTCTGTACGCAACCTGTTTTTGAACAGGAGGTTAAGTTAGTAGAGATGCTGAGAAATGAGGTTGATTGTATAAACTGCTCTGTAGTGAAGTTTTATACTGTGTATTTTGAAAACTAATAAAATTTAAATAAAAAAAAAAAAAAAAAAAAAAAAAGGAAGAAGCTGATTGGCTAGCATGCACAGCTGCACCAGTTTTTGCACTCTCCAGCTTTAGTAAATCAATCCCTATATGTGCCCACAGTGTATTTTCTGTACCTTTGGGTCTCTAATATGCTGTTAACGTATATCTGTGTCTCAATGTGTTACAATAAATACTGATTTTAGAAATATTTCACTGGAGTTTTCTCCTGTTTGGGAAATATAGGGACAGCCTTAAAAGTCCCACTTTTCTTCTTCTCTGGTTTTATGCTACTTCCCTCTATCAAAGACTCGCTTGTTGCATCCCTGCATCCGGGATAATGTCTCCTGCAGGAGTTTGTTATTTTCCACAAGGAAACTGGCAATGTCCTGTACAGCCGAGATTTGCCCAGAATGGTGATTGATTAGTGGCAGAATGAACACAGTTATTGTAGGCGAATTCGGCTACCGGTAGCAGTGAGACCCAGTCATCTTGGGAAAAGGAAGAGTAGCACCGGAGGTACTGCTCCAGGGTCTGGTTCGTTCTCTCCGTCTGGCCGCTGGTTTGTGGGTGGTAAGCGGAGGGGAGCGCAAATTCAATTCCCAAAAGCGAGCATAAAGCTTTCCAGACCCGGGAGGGGAACTGCACTCCACGATCAGATACGATGTTGGTGATAATTCCGTGGAGGCGGACAATCTTTCTGATGAAGGTTTGTGGTTCGGGTTGCAGTAGACGTGTCCTTCATGGGGATGAAATGTGCCATCTTAGTGAGGCGATCGACTACAACAAAGATGGTAGAAAATCCTGCAGATGGGGGCAGTTCCACTATAAAGTCCAGGAGGCAGTAGGGGGACTTGAACTGAACGTTGCCAGTGACCCAGTTGATGTGTGGGCAGTGTACCCGAAGGGAGCCCAAGAATGATGGGGAAAAGAGGGGACGGAATGGTGTCCAACAGCAAAAGTTCAGAGTGACCGTCAGGTGTTCGGGCTGGGAGAGGGACGGTCTTGTGCGTGACAGTGCCAGACTTTTTTTTTTCAATTCTTTATTTATAATGAGCACACGGGAAATACAGGAATCACCATCATGGTATGTCTGACAGAATACAGTGTTAAGAAGACAAGGCTCAATATCACACAGGTCAATATCGGACATGCAGAGCTAAAAACAATAAAAGTATGGTTAGACATTTCGTACTTGGCTCTAGGAAGTCTCTGCATCCCACGTGGCATTTTGTGTGGCAAAAATAATAGAAAAAAATGCTTATCAAAAACAGCGTGTAATCGGAGAGGACCGGAAGGCCTCTCTGCCAAAAGTAGGCAATAAAGGGGATAGAGAAGGAAAAGAGGGGAAGGAGGAAAGAGAAAAAAAAAAAAAAGGGGGGGGGGGAACAGTGCCAGACTTAATGGTGGACCCATCAGCCAGATGGATGATCATCTGATGGGCTTTGGGCTTGAGAGGAATCTGTTGCTGGGCTGCAAAATTCAGATCCACAAAGCAGCTGCAGGCTCCAGAGTCTGATGGCTAGGACTGGGATGTTCCCATTGGGCAGCTGCAGGACGATGGAGAGAACCAGGTGAGTCTTAGAGCTAGGCAGAGACAGAACCTCCCCTTTGCGGGGCAGGATCACACCAAATGTCCAGAACCTCCACAATACAGGCACAAATCGTGGGATAAGTGCCTCTGTCTCTCTTCTGGAGTGAGAATCCATATATGTCTATATAAGTCTTGGATAGACCTCCCAGCACTATATGGTCTACGTTCACAAAATTGTCCCTCAGAAAAAAAAGAATACATGTCCACATTGTCTCCTGGTTGTCCGTTTATCACTATTACAAAAACCAAAAATATATCCAAAGGAGATTAACCACTTCAATACAGGACATTTATACCCCCTTCCTTCCCAGACCAATTTTCAGCTTTCAGCGCTCTCACAATTTGAATGACAATTACTCAGTCATGCAACATTGTACCCAAACAAAATTTTTATCATTTTTTTTCCACACAAATAGAGCTTTCTTTTGGTGGTATTTAATCACCACTGGGTTTTTTTTATTTTTTGCAGCATAAGTGAAAAAAAAAATGAAAATTTTGAAAAAAAAAAAAACAACTTTTCTTTAGTTTCTATTATAAAATTTTGCAAAAAAAGTAATTTTTGTTCATAAATTTGGGCCAAACCCTATACTGCTACATATCTTTGGTAAAAAATAACCCACATAAGTGTATATTATTTGGTCTGTGTGAAAGTTAGAGTCTACAAGCTATGGTGCTGTCACGTACCTGGTGGTCGAGTGACTTGTGCAGGGGACAACCTATCTTACAGCCCTGGTTCGAGAACCCCTGGTAGTGAAGACGGAGTTCTGGAGCACAGGGGGGCAGGAGGGCTGGACTTGGTCACTGGTGGAAGCTGAGGGTCCACTGGAACTCGTGCATGTAGAAGAATGGGGATGCAGGTCGGGTCAGTAACAGGCTGGCAGTACAGTACAGAAGGATCAGGTAGGCGGATAGTCAGGTACAGGCAGGGTCAGCAACGTGCGGGCAGCAGAGGTACAGAGGAGCAGGCAAAGAGTAGTCGTAGACAGGCCGGGGGTCAGGGCAAGCAGAAAGAAAACAAAGTCCAAGGAAAGCCGGAGGTCACAGATACGGGAAGTCTCTTCAGAGTGAAACGCTGGGTCACAGAATACAGGAACGCTGTAGAACGGACAGCACATGCTTCCTGGTGCTGTCTGCTTAAATGGCCGCTATTGGCACCATTGCCACCGCGAACGCGCACAGGCACACGCTACGTGCGCCCGCGCATAAGCGATCCAATGGCCCGAGATGGTTCCTTACATTGCCCCCCAAGGGGCAGCCTGCGGATGCCCCACCGGGCCCTCTTGGTTGGATGTCTTCTCCAGAATGCCCTAATTAGCTCTCTGGCATGCAGGTGGTTCTCTGGCTCCCAGGAGCTTTCTTCAGGCCCATAACCCTTCCACTTTACCAGAAACTGAATGATGCCCCCTCTCTTCCTGCAGTTGAGAATGGTCTCCACCTCAAACTCCTCATCTCCGTCCACCAAGACCGGTTCTGGTGGAGCTGTATTGCGCCCAGGGAAGAGGTCCTTGACCACTGGCTTAAGTAAGTTCACGTGGAAGACTGGGTGAATGTGGAGCGAAGAGGGTAGATCCAGTTGAAAGGCTACTTTGTTGATTTTATAAACAAAAAGTGCGGAGCTTATGCTATAAGGAGTCTGATGGCATAGATGTCACTGTACTACACATTAAGGATAATTGGTAAATGTAAGTTACAAAGTGAGAATGTAGATTTAAAGAGGACTGTGGTGCATTAGATGCCTAGAAGGTTGATATGGGGGAACCATAAATAAACAGATCAAGTCCACGGCAAAGCCTTTCTTATATATGTGACAGTCAATGCATTGATTTTTCTTCACAATGGGCATATAAGTGATCCGTGCTCCAAATGAAAGGTGATCAAAAGTGATATCCAAAAACGGTGAGTGAGTGCACTTACCGGAGGCTGGTAAGGCACCAGCGGAAAATTGCGTGATCTCGCAGCTTTCAGACCAGTTGAATCAGACGAGCATAGTGATTATAAAGTGACAAGTGCTATAAGGGTTCCAAAAGTGACCATCCGAAAACAGTAAAATAAGTACGCTTATCAGAAGGTAGTAATCAACCAGCAGAAGAGATTAACCACTTGCCGACCGCCAACCGCAGGTTGACGGCGACAAGGTGGTTCGTTATCGCAAATCGGCGTCATACGACGGCGGCTGCGATAACGCGCACTGTGAGCGCGCGCGCGCCGCCGGAGGCGCGCCCGCGCGCTCACTGTGTTCGGGGAGGTAGTAATCAACCAGCAGAAGAGATTAACCACTTGCCGACCGCCAACCGCAGGTTGACGGCGACAAGGTGGTTCGTTATCGCAAATCGCCGTCATACGACGGCGGCTGCGATAACGCGCACTGTGAGCGCGCGCGCGCCGCCGGAGGCGCGCCTGCGCGCTCACTGTGTTCGGGGAGGGCCAGGGAGCGGGTGCGGCGGCTTCGATTGCCGCCGGCTACCCGCGATGGCCCCCCCGGAGCGAGTGAGCGGAGGTCCGTGTATGTAAACACGGACCTCCGCTCTGTGTGAGGGGGAAGGGAAGTGATCACAGCCTTCCTTTACGTGAAGGCTGTGACCACTTCCCTTCTCCTGTTAGGGCATCCCCCATACAGTTAGAACACGCCCAGGGAACATAGTTAACCCTTAGAGCGCCCCCTGCAGGTTAACCCCTTCACTGCTCGGCCGCCGTTAGCTTCGGCGGCGTGGGCGAGGGACCGGGAGGGGCTTGTGTCACTCGCGCGTCCGCGCGGAGGCCGCCGCGCGCGCGC
>BLSH010347084.1:151518-169179 GCA_018402905.1 Glandirana rugosa | reverse complement strand
TAAATTAAAGTACCCACTATCTCACCTATTTAGGGTGTCTATTCTTTACCCCTTCCTACCTTTTATCCACCTCATCCTCAGTGGATCCCTTCCCCCACACCTAAGGTTTTCCTAACTCCCTTGAACGTCTTCTGTGTTCGTTATACTGTGTGAATCATAATTTTCTCACCCTATTTGCTGAGTGTGTTTAGTTTACCCTTAAATTTCGCCTCAAGGTGGGATTTCACCTTGAAGGCGACCAACCTAAGGAGGGGGGGAGTCCACAGTGTAAACCGTGGACAGCCCCCCCTCCCCCTTCTCCTGTGGACAGAAATCTGTCCACAGGAAAAGGTGTGAAAGACAGGTGTCCTCTTCCCCCTCCCCCCCGACAGGTGCCAAATGTGACACCTGAGGGGGGGAGGAATCCAACCAGCGGAAGTTCCACTTTAGGGTGGAACTCCGCTTTAAATTCCCATTTGATTTGTGTGAGTCGTTTATCCCACTCTTTTAATACTAAGTGTGTCATATTGCTTGTGTCTTCTGCAAGTTCCCTCAATCCTTTTGGAATCCACACCCCCTTCCCTAGGTGACTCCTACTCCACCTATTTTCCATCCTTCCCCATTTCTTATCTGTGGGATTTATCCACTCTATCACCCATGAAATTAAATTTGCCGTGTAGTATTTTTTAATATCTGGCACTGCTAATCCCCCCCTTTCTTTCCTTCTACTTAATATCGAGTGTTTTATCCTTGGTTTTTTATTTCTCCACATAAATTTGTTTAACACCTTCCTGATCACCTGAAAGAATGTCTGCGGGATTTCAATTGGTAGCATTTGAAGCTTATATAGGATTTTTGGTTGTATTACCATTTTTATTGTGTTGATTCGTCCGAACCAGGACAATAGTCTGTGGGAGAGTTTATTTAGTGCTTCTTTGATTTCATTAATTAAAGGAATACAATTCCATTGATATAATCTCTCCCACTCCGTTGCTAGGGTGATCCCCAGGTATTTTAGTCCCTTCTCCACCCATTTAAAAGAAAAACTCTTTTGGAGGTCTATTTTTTCTTGTCTGCCTATATTAATACCCAGAATCTCAGATTTATCTTTATTTATTTTAAAATTTGATATCTCTCCATATCTTTTTATCACCTCTATTACTTTTGGTAGAGATGTCTTGGGGGAGTCTATATATAATAATAAATCATCGGCGTAAGCCGCAACCTTATGCTCCTCTTCTGCCACCATAAAACCTCTTATCTCTTGATTGTTCCTGATTACCGACAGTAGTGGTTCTATATAGAGGATAAACAACAATGGGGACATTGGGCACCCCTGGCGTGTACCGTTCCCCAAGCTAAATGTTGAGGATAATTCCCCGTTGACCCTGATCTTGGCTTTTGGTTTTTTATAGAGCGCTCCAATCCACTGGATCATTCTCCTCCCTACTCCTACTTCTTCTAGCGTCTTAAACAGGAACCCCCAGTCTACCCTGTCAAAAGCCTTTTCGGCATCTATTGACAGGAGTAGGCCGGGGGCCCCTTCCTTCTTCATTCTTTGTATCAGCAGAAGGGTCCTAATCCCGTTGTCCCTCCCCTCCCTCCCTGGGACAAACCCCACCTGGTCTCCATTAATTATTCTGTCTATCACTCTCTTTATTCTGGTCGCCAGTATCTTTGAGAACAGTTTTATGTCTGTGTTCATCAGAGATATCGGCCTGTAGCTTGAGCATATTGTTTTGTCCTTCCCCTCCTTGGGGATCAAAACTATTGTTGCCTCGACCGCCTCTTCTCTTACCTCCCACCTGTCACTGATCCCATTGAAGTATTCTTTCATTTTGGGTATAAAGATTTCTTTGAATTTTTTATAATAATACACGGGGAACCCATCAGGACCTGGGCTCTTTCCTGGGGCTGAATTTTTTAGTGCCGCATCTATTTCCTCAGAGGTTATTGGTTCTTCCAAACCGCACCGTTGCTCTATTGGTATCTTGGGTAGGTTTGCTTCTTTCAGGAATTTTTCTATTTTTACTGCCTTTTGTTTTTCTTCTGTTTTGCTTTCTATTTTTCTAATTGTATACAACATTTTGTAATATTCCTGAAATGCCTCTGCTATCTCCTTAGTCTTGTAAACCATGTTCCCTCTTTTAGGCTGAATTTTTTCGATGTAGTTTAGGGCTTTCTTTTTTTGTAGTACTCTTGCTAAGTTTTTTCCTATTTTATTAGCTCCCATATATCTTTCCTTTTTTATTATGCTAAAGTTTTTCCTTGTTTCTTGTTCTAGCATTGCCCTTAACTCATCTCTTTTAATAACCAGCTCTTGTAGTGTTTCTTGCGCCTGGTCTTTCTTATGTTTTTGTTCTAATTCATATATTTGTCTTGTTATTCCTACAATCTTAGCATTTCTCTCCTTTTTCTCTTTCGTACCCATCTTGATCAGGACCCCCCAGGTGTATGCCTTATGTGTCTCCTATATGGTTGGCATCGACACCTCTCCCGTGTTGTTCAGTTCAAAGAATTTACTTATCTCCTCTGCCACTATTTCTTCTTTATCTTTTCCCCTTAATAATTCATCATTTAACCTCCATTCCCCCCTGTCTTTTCTTATTTCCCTTCCAATTCTCATCGTCATATTAACCGGGGCGTGATCCGATAGCGTTACTGTTTCTATTGTTGCTTTAACTACTTGGTCTAGTGCTCTGTGTTCTACCATTATATAGTCTAGTCTAGAGTACGTCCCGTGCACGGGGGAGAGGAACGTGTAGTCTTTCCCTTTCGGATGGCATGCTCTCCAGACATCCGTTAGTTGACATTTAAAGAATTTGTCCTTCAGACTTTTCAGCTTTGCGTTCCTTATTCCCCGTGCACGTGACGTACTATCCCATTCCGGGTCCAATGGTAGGTTGAAATCTCCCGACAGTATTACTTTCCCTTTTTTAAACTCCATTAGTCTACCCAGAACACCAATCAGGTATTCTACCTGGTTCTTATTCGGGCAGTATACGTTGGCCATTGTAATTTCCTCGTTATCCAGTTTCCCCCTGAGGAAGAGGTATCTTCCCTCCTGGTCTACCTCTCTCGCCTCAGGGGCGAACCGAACCCCCCTCGCAAAACCTATAGCCACTCCCTTGGCCCTGCTTGTTGGTGAGTCTCCCTGGTACCATATTGGGAAGTCTTGTGAGTAAATTTTAGTTCTCGTACTCTGTGAAATGTGTGTCTCTTGCAAGAATGCGATTCCTACCCCATACCTTTTCATCTCTCGTAATATCTTATGCCTCTTAGATGGTGTATTCATTCCCCGTGTATTGTATGTCAACTTCTGTCATGTTCTTTTTCTCCTCTTTTTTTTCCCTTTTTGTCCCTTCGCTTGTCGGAACCTACCCACCCACCCCTTCCCCCCCTACCCCCTTTCCCCCCCTGTGGTTTTGGGGCCTATCCCTGGCCCTTCTTGACGAGCGACGTCTCTGATGCCAGAGGCGCCTCTCCCCATCATACCCCTAGGGTCGAGCTTCCCTTGTAGCGCAAACCTGGTGAAATCCCCTCAACGACGCGTCTCCTGTCCCCCGGTTATTCTTTGTGTGTAGTTCCTCTACCTTCCCTTCCCCCATTATCCCTCCCGCTCCTCCACTTTATTTTTTCTTCTGTGATTTCTGCTTTCCTACTCTTTGCCACTGTTGCTTTCCTACTCTTTGCCACTGTTGGTCCCCCTCCGAACTTTTCTTTAGGGGTCCCCCCCTCGCATTTCCCCCTTCTTCCCTCTCTGGTGTCCTTATGTCCAATTTTCTGCAAAAGTCCTCCATTTCTTCCGGATATCTTAATCTAGCTGATCTCCCCTCTTTCTTCCCTATCAGGCAGGCAGGGAAACCCCATGTATAGGAAATATCCTGTCTTCTCATCTGTTCCGTCAACGGCTTTAGTTGTCTTCTTCTATTTCTCGTCTCCCTGGCCAAGTCCATGAATACTTTTACCTCTGTTTCCCCATACTTTACTGGGTTGTTTCTTATTCTTTTCCATATCAGCTCTTTGTCTTTGTATTTATGAAACCGGACGATCACATCTCGGGGTATTTCTTTCCCCAGCATTGGGGGTTTCCTTATCCTGTGTGCTCTTTCTATCTCTATCTTTTCTCCTTCTGCCTTCCCCAAAACAGGGCCAAATATTTTATTGATGACTTCCTGCAGGTTTTCTTCTTGGTTGGCATCCATTGCCTCCTCTGTTACCTTCTCTGGGATATCCCGGATCCTTAGGTTCCTCCTCCTGTCTCTGTTCTCCTGGTCTTCAATTTTGTATCTTATATCGCGTTGTTCAGTTTGGAGGAGGTATACCTGCTCTTTTAATGTCCTTATTTCCTCCTCTTGTCTTTCCATTCTCTCCTCTGTTTCTTCAACCCTCCAAAGGATCTGTCCCAGGTCTGTTCGAACCGCTCCTAGTTCTCCTTTCAGCGTGGTCTCCAGTTTCTGAAACATTTCTGCAATCTCCGTTTTTGTTGCAATTGAATTACTGAAAAGCCTTTCTTCCTCCGCCTCCCCCTCTCTCCCTATCGCCCCCACGCCCCCTGTACTTTCTGTCCCTGTTGACTGTCTTTTTTGTGTACCTTTGTTTATTGTTTCTTTTTGTTTACTTTTTGTGCCGGTTTGTCTGTCCGGGCTATCTTGTTTATTTTCCTGTACCATGTATTTCCTGATGGTGCTAGGACTTGCACTGTTTCTAGGGGGGTTTACCCCTGCTCCTCTGGCCGGTTTCCCTCTCATCTTCCTCTTCCCTTCTCCTGTTTATCTCGTAGGGGGAGTGGGGGGTTCTCAGCCGTGGTGGCAGATATGAGTTGATACTTATCAGTGATTGGTGCGGGGACTTTTATTTATTTATTTTTTTTAGGGGGGGGCGCAAATTCAGGCCAGCTGTTACGTAAGGTCTACTTATCCTCTCTGTCGTTCCTCCAAGTGTCCCCGGTGTATCCTTAGTGTGTCCTGAGGCCACCTCCACCCCTCAGGTATTCACCACTGGCATATATGCCCTTGTGATTGGGTCCACTTCTGAACACGGGGGTTGGGGGGGAGGGGGTGTCCTATAGTAGCCGTGTAGTAGCAGTATGTCCGGTGGGCGAAACTACCGCTGTTATGCCACACCGTCCTCCTCTTAGGGCCCGCTCAGCGTTAACTGTTTGCTCCGCTCTTCCTTAGCCAATCTTTGCCAGTCCTGCTATATGTAACCCATGAAGGTCTTTCTATGCCTCGTTACCCGTAGTTGACCGCTTTGCACTGCTTTGTGCAGTTTCCCTGATGGTATAGCAGTCCCTCTGCCCGCTAGTTTACACAGTCTATATTTAATATATGGTATATATAGCTATGGTAGCAGGGGTACTTATCCTTCCTGTGGGGTCACACCGTCCTCGGGCTGGTTGCCTCTCCTAATGGCTTATCTCTGTGTGGGTCCTGGTCGGGTTGCCGTGTTGCCGGGAACGGGACATCGGGGGAACGTTCCAGGGGATGCGCGTGCCTTGCAGGCTCGCAGGCGCTCTGCTTAGCGGTTCTCCTTGTCGGGCTTGCGGGCTCGTCCGACCGGGGAGGCCCTGATCATCTCGCGGCTCTCCCTCTACTCTTCCCTGCCTCGCACCGCTTCGCCTTCGCGCCGCGTCGCGCCGCTGCACACGTGGGGCCTCTCGACGCGTCAACGGGCAGGCTCGTGTTACGTCCGAGCTCCTCCCCTCATTCCCAGCGATGTTGCCATTGTATTTAAGTGGGCCTCTCTCTCTGGCTAGGCGCAGGATGGTCACTTTGTCCTGAAAATTGAGGATCCGTGCTATCAGGGAACGTGGAAGGGCCCCAGGGTTTGGTGCTCGTGGCGGGGTGCGATGTGCCCTTTCAATGAGGAAGGCGTGCGACAGGTTTTCAACCCCTAGTACCTCTCGCAGCCAGGAGTGTAGGAACCGCTCGGGACGGGAGCCTTCAGATCTCTCCGGGAACCCCACAAAGCGGAGATTGTTTCTCCTGGAGCGATTCTCCAGGTCGTCAATTTTTGCACGAAGGGCCGCCAGTTCGGCAGTGTGTGACTGGACAGTGGCTGATAATGGTTGTACTGTGTCCTCTAAGGTACTGATGCGTTCTTCGGCAGCCCCAGTTCTTTCCCTTAGATTTTGTACATCTTGTTTCAGCAGGGAGTTGTCAATGCGGATAGTCTCTATTTGTAACGACAAAGAGGTCTTGCAATCTTGAATCGCCAGCATAATTTTAGCTAGTGTAGGCTCTGCAATGGGTGATCCTGAGGAGGTGCTATCGGTAGGGCTATAGGGGGGTTCCTGCATTAGATGAGATTCACCCTGTGATTTGAAGATAGCCGGGCCCGAGTCGCCTATCCCTTGAGACGGTAGCGATGTGGGAGCTATGTGCATTGAGGATTGTGACGCCTGCTCAGGGTCCGCCGCATCTCCTACCCCCTCCTGCCTCTTAAACCGGGCTAATTGGTCTGCCGCTGAAACAGGTGCAGGGGGGCCATATTTGACCATCATTCCTCCGCTGTATAGGGAACACAGTGCTCGCTCCCCAGTCAGGCAAGTAGGCAGTGGGGTAATAATGAGGTAAGGGGGGATACTGGGTTAGGAGAGGTGTCAGTCTTTATGCACTCCTGTTAAAGTTTCCTGTGGAATATGGTAAGGCAGCTCAGGGTCACTTACAGAGATGTATGTTAAAGTAGCACTGTTCTGTTCTTGTCTGCTGAATTGTATCTACTGTATATTGGGGCAGACTTCAATAGCAGAGTGTCCCTTCTGTTCACACCTCCCCCTCTCCTTTCCAGTCAAATTCCCTGAGGTTATAGAGGCAGCAGTCAAGCTAATGAGGAGAATGCCTCTTGGTGGAGAGATGGCAGGCCTTGTGGGGTGTACCAAGATGGCCGCGCCGCGTGTGTAGGCCGCGGCTCCCTCCCCAGCCCTTGTACTCACATAATCCTCAGAAAAAGCTGTTCCAGGGTGGCCAGAAGAGTAGCTGGGTGGCTGGATGGGTGGTGCAGAGGTGACAGGCTCGCGGATGGCCGAGAATTTGGCTGAATGGCGGCGGTCCACGGACTAGGCCGCAAGCCGGGGCCTCTAGTAGTGGATGCGGCCGGCCGTCCGCCGCGATATACCCCCAGATGGTCCGTAGACTGTCAGCAGGGCTTGTGGTGGTGTTGGCTGGTCCTATATGGCTGATAGGAGAGAGGATGGCAAAGGATTAAAGGAAGGATGGCTGGAGCTCTTTAGCTAAACGTCCGCTGTTCACATCCAGACACGCCCCTTACCAATTATCCTTATTGTGTAGTACAGTGACATCTATAGCATAAGCGCCGCACTTTGTTTATATTATTACTCTCCAATTTGGTTAATTGTCGTACTGGCAGCTGTAGCATACATTTACAGGTAGCGCGGTATTTCTATTCTTAAATACTTTGTTGATTTGTCTTTTTAATGGGAAAGGTCCAATGTATTTTGGCCCCAGTTTCCTGAGGGACAGGACAGCCTTAGATTTTTTTATTGATAACCAGACCCGTTGGCCAGGTTGCAGTTCTAATTCTCCTCATCTTCCCTTGTCAAAATTTTTCTTACTGAGTGCCTGGGTCTGGGAAAGAGTTTCCTGTAACAGTTTATTGTTTTTCTCTAAGAACTGGGTGACTTCCAGTACGGCAGGTACAGTGCTCTCCGTTAATAGGCCAGGTAGAAAGGTAGGATGGTAGCCGAGGTTCGCCCAGAATGGAGTTTGCTTAGTGGCAGAATGAATTGAGTTATTGTATGCGAACTCGGCTACCGGCAGCAGGGAAACCCAGTCGTCCTGAGAGTAGGAAGAGTAGCAACGGAGTTACTGCTCGAGGGTTTGATTAGTTCTCTCCGTTTGGCCATTTGACTGTGGATGATAAGCGGAGGAGAAGGCTAAATCAATTCCCAGAGAAGAGCACAGATATCTCCAGAAGCGGGATGTAAACTGCACCCCTCGGTCCGAGACTATGTTACTGGGAATACCATGAAGGTGGACCCCCTCTTTGATGAAGGTCTCAGCTGTTTCAGCTGCTGTGGGGGTGCCCTTCATGGGTATGAAGTGGGCCATTTTTGTGAGGTGATCTACCACAAGAATGGTAGAAGCCTGCAGATGGAGGCAACTCAACTATATAGTCCATTGAGATCTGGGACCAAGGTTGTTCCGTAATGGATTCAGTAGACCCCAGGCTTTGGACCTCTCAGTCTTGCTCTTGGCACAGACGGGGCAAGCACTCCCATAGTCCTTGCAGTCCTCATTCAGGCGAGGCCACCAAAATGAGTGGGATACCAGGATAACAGCTCTGCCACCTTGCGACCCCCGAAGTGCCCGGCTAGTTTGAGGTCATGGCAGAGTCCAAGCGCTGCTAGGCGCAGCTCCTGTGGGACGAAGAGTCGGTTACCTGACCACCACAGCCTGTCTTTTATGGTGAGCTCAGAATCCGGTGGCACAGTGAGACCGACTACGGATCACCTGATCCGGATGAGAAAGTCCTCTTGGGTTAGCAGGAAGCTATTGGCAGGTAGAATGGTGTCTGGAGGAGGGGAGTCCTCTGGGTCATGGAACAGTCTGGACAGCGTGTCCGGCTTCACATTCTTGGACCCAGGCCTGTATGTTATGTGCAGATGGAAGCATGAGAAGAATAGTTCCCACCTTGCCTGTCGAGGTTTGAGCCTCTTAGCCGTCCGCAGGTACTCAAGGTTCTTGTGGTCTGCGAAGACCAGAACAGGATGAGTTGCTCCTTCCAGGAGGTACAGTACCGCCATTCCTCCAGAGCCGATTTTATCACCAGCAGTTCCCGGTCACCGACGTCGTTTCTTTCGGGGGTGAGAGTTTCCGGGAAAAGAAGGCAATGAGATGGAGCGAGGCCTTTGGGCCTCGTCTCTGAGAGAGAACTGCCCCCACTGCTGTCTCAGAGGTGTCCACTTCAAGAACATAGGGCAGAGCCAAGTCTGGGTGTTTAAGGACGGGGAGCAGAGGTAAACAGTTCTTTGAGTCTGGTGAAGGCCTCTTGGGCTTCAGGAGTCCAATGGAAGCGAGAGTCCTGCTTAGTGAGCTGGGTGATAGGCGCAATGACCGCCGAGAACCCCTTAATGAACTTTCTGTAGAAGTTTGCAAATCCTATGAACCGCTGGACACCCTTTTTGGCGGCTGGTACTGGCCAGTCCAGGATGGCTGAGACCTTCTGTGGGTCCATAGTTATTCCTGTAACCGAGATGTCAAAGCCAAGGAAGGAGATGCTGGTGCTTTCAAAAGTGCATTTTTCCGCCTAGGCATATAGGCCATGTTCCCGAAGGCGGGCAAGCACACATCTCCTAGATTGTAAGCTCTAACGAGCAGGGTCCTCGGATTCCTCCTGTATTGAAATTGTATTGTAATTGTACTGTCTGCCCTAATATTATAAAGCGCTGCGCAAACTGTCAACGCTATATAAATCCTGTATAATAATAATAATAATAATAATAATAATAATCTCACATGCCTGCGGTGTTCCTCCAGGGAAGGGGAGAAGATTAGGATATCATCCAGATAAATCACTACAAATTGGTCTCGATAGTCTCTGAAGATATCGTTCACCAGATGCTGGAATGTAGCGGGGGCATTACAGAGTCCAAACGGCATAACGAGGTACTCGTAGTGACCAAACCTGGTTCGGAAGGCCGTCTTCCACTCATCCCCTTCCCATATGTGAATGAGATTGGAAGAGTTCGGGGGCACAGGCAGGGGATACCGGTTCTTGATAGTGATCCTGTTAAGATCCCAGTAATCTATACAGGGCCTAACGGAGTGGTCTTTTTTCTCCACAAAGAAGATCACCGCTCCAGCAGGTGAGGTGGAGGGTCTGATGAACCCCTTTTCTAGGTTCTCGTCAAGGTAGGCTTTGAGGGCCACTAGCTCCGCCTCGGACAAGGGGAAAATCCGGCCAAAAGGAACCTCAGCTCCGGGTAGGAGGTCAATCGGACAGTCATATCACCTATGCGGTGGTAGAGTGTCAGCCCCCTTCTTACTGAACATGTCCAGAAAGTCATGGTAAGGTACAGGTACAGCCAGGCAGGTGTCCTGGTCATGTTCAGTGTCCATACAGAGCACGGATGGTGGGACTTCCGAAGGCTGTGGTAGGCAATGCTGGAGGCAGTAGGGAGAGCTGAACTGTACTTCCACTGTGGACCAGTCAATGTGGGAGTTATGCATCCGGAGCCAGGGGAGGCCCAAATAGTCATTTTGGGCCTCCCCTTTCTCTGGATGCATAGAGAGGACGCAATGGCGTCCAGCAGCAAGAATTCCAAGTGTCCCCCCACTGTCTTGGCAGGTACAGGGATAGTTTCCTGGGTGACGGTGCCAGACTTAATGGTGGTTCTATCAGCCAGCTGGACGACCATGGGATGGTCCTTAGGTCGGAGTGGGATCTGGTGGTTGGCTGCGAAGGTAGCGTCAATAAAGCAGCAGCAGTCTCCTGAATCAACGATTGCCTGCACCAGGGTATTTGTCAGGACCTGTGTCCTGTCAGGTCACCTGCTGGTGGCAGTGTTTGGAAAACCAAATGGTGTAGTTCTGGTGGCCACCAGCAGGTGTCTCCCAGGAGATTGAGCATACAGGTCATTAAGCTGCACCTGATGGGTCTGCATAAGCCCGCCTTGCTCCCTGTCCCAATGCTTCAGTATTTTCCCTGCAAGCCGTGTCCATGCCTGAACCTGACCTGCTCTGATCCCCGATCTGTAATCCAGAGACCTGATTCCGGAACCTGCTTCCTGCTCCCTTGCTCTCCTTCTGCTCCCAGTACCTGGCTCCCTGTTCCCCTTATCTGGTATCCCCGTTTGCTTATTGTATATGTGTGTGTTTTCTTCACTTATATTTAGTTAGTCAGATAGTTAGGTGTTTATTTTGGGTTTATGGTGTGTTTTCATCTTTTACTTGCTCATTTATGTTTGCTGGTGTTTGGTGTTGGAAGTGTGTTATTTGTCTAATAAATGTATACATATTTTCACTTTACATCAGGTCCTGATTCCTTTAAGTGCAGCCAACTGCTCTGACCATCCCTGCTGGATACCTGCATATGGTATCCCTGACATAATACTGAAGCCATACAATGAGATCGGCTGCACCTGGGAATCAGGTCTGAGCACTTGCTAACTGCTGCACGATGCATGCTGAGGAGATTTTGTATTTCTCACTGCTTGCAACAGAAGACAGGGATTATTGTTACCAGATTTTGAAAGAGCAGACTAGTGAGCAACTGTTGGAATGCATCCGTCTGGCTCACTCTTTTGTTGATCAAGGCAGATTTTTGTTTGAAGAGATTCAGCCACTAATTCAAATCTGTGCAGAGTTGACTTTGTCTGTTGTCCCTAGTGGTGGTGATGATTACACCCCACCTTTCAGTTTAAATCAGGTGGTTTCGTTGGTTTGGTTACTGGAAGACGACTCGGCCTTTTTCTTTGAACACTACTCAGCATGTTCCCAACAGGTGCTAAGGGAGTGTATTGATTCTGTGCAATCTCTGGTCAGACAGGCAGTATGCAAATTAGATTTTGTGCAACCTTTAGTACAAGCATGGTCAAAAATATTGCACTCTGCCTCTGTCAGCCTACAACCACCCAGTCCTGTGGCCAGACACCTGGCTGCTGAAATGTCTCTCTCCATCGTCCATAGCAACCACAGTTGCAGCCCAATATACCCCACAAAAATCCTCCTCAACAACTGCTCCGTCTTTTTTACCATCCTCCTGCTCTTCTCCTCCATCGGCTGCACCCACTACTTACAGCCCTGCATCCTCATACAGAATTGCTGTGACTAAACCCAAAAAGAAACAGAAGTTTTTCCCAACCTGCACAATCCTGCCACTATCCAATCCTGCCTCCACACCTGCAAATTTGATTCAGTCTGTTTCAACAACAACTGATCTGTTCCAGTTTGCCTCCACACCAGCCGATTTGTTCCAGTCTGCCTCCACACCTGCCACCTTGGTTCAACCCATGAAAATTGGACCCTCTGCTTCCCACCTGCCTGTCGCTATTTCACCTGACTGTACTGGTTCTTTGTCCTTCACCCAGTCTGGCCCTATGGACTCTTTGCCGGCTATTCAATTTGACTTCATTGTTCCTGATGCCCTCTTTGTGGCTATTCCTGATGCTCAGCCTGCTGTCCCAGTGCCCACTGCCATGCCTGCCGCCCAGCCTGTTCCGGTACCTGCTGCCATGCCTTCCATACAGCCTGCTGATCCAGTGCACGCTGTCCAGCCTGCTGATCCAGTGGCCACTGTCCAGCCTGCTGATCCTGTGCCTGCTGTCCAGCCCACTGATCCTGTGCCCGCTGTCCAGCCCGCTGATCCTGTGCCCGCTGTCCAGCCCGCTGATCCTGTGCCCGCTGTCCAGCCCGCTGATCCTGTGCCCGCTGTCCAGCCTGCTGATCCTGTGCCTGCTGATCCTGTACCCGCTGTCCAGCCTGCTGATCCTGTGCCCGCTGTCCAGCCTGCTGATCTTGTGCCCGCTGTCTGACCTGCTGATCCTGTGCCCGCTGATCCTGTGCCTGCTGTCCAGCCTGCTGATCCTGTGCCCACTGTCCAGCCTGCTGATCCTGTGCCCACTGTCCAGCCTGCTGATCCTGTGCCCACTGTCCAGCCTGCTGATCCCATGCCTGCTGATCCTGTGCCTGCTGACCCTGTGCCTGCTGATCCTGTGCCTGCTACCCAGTGTGATGACCCGGTGCCTGCTGCCCAGTGTGACGATCCGGTGCCTGCTGCCCAGTGGAACGACCCGATGCCTACTACCCAGTGTGACGACCCGGTGCCTGCTGCCCAGTGTGACGATCCGGTGCCTGCTGCCCAGTGGAACGACCCGGTGCCTACTACCCAGTGTGATGACCTGGTGCCCGCTGATCCAGTGCCTGATGACCCAATGCCTACTACCCAGTGTGATGACCCAGTGCCTGATGATCCAGTGCCTGATGACCTGGCACCCACCGACCCAGTACCTGATGACCCGGTGCCCACCGATTCAGTGCCTGCTGACCCAGTGCCTGCTGATCCAGTGCCTGTGGATGTTTGGCTACCTAATGCCCAGATTGCCACTGTTTTCCCCCGGCTTGATGCCCAGACTGATTTTGATGTTCCTGTGTTGCCTGCCCCCGTTGGTTTCAGGCCCGATGTCTGGCTAGCTGTTGGTACCGGACTCAGACCTCCTGACCCTGGTGGTGTGGGGTTTGCTCCAGTACCTGACTTGGGTGACACGCCGCCCAGCAGGTTAAAGGACTCTGGTCGAAGAAGTGTAATAGAGTCCACAGACACGGAGTGGAAACTTTGCTGGACTGTTCCTGCACCCACAAGGACAATCCAGTTAACAGCAGAATGGAGCATCCAGAGGCCGCTCCTCAAGGAGGGGGAACTGTCAGGACCTGTGTCCTTGCTTGGGTCACCTGTTGGTGGCAGTGTTTGGAAAACCAAATGGTGTAGTTCTGGTGGCCACCAGCAGGTGTCTCCCAGGAGATTGAGCATACAGGTCATTAAGCTGCACCTGCTGGGTCTGCTGGGTCTATATAAGCCCGCCTTGCTCCCTGTCCCAATGCTTCAGTATTTTCCCTGCAAGCCGTGTCCATGCCTGAACCTGACCTGCTCTGATCCCCGATCTATAATCCAGAGACCTGATTCCTGAACCTGCTTCCTGCTCCCTTGCTCTCCTTCTGCTCCCAGTACCTGGCTCCCTGTTCCCCTTATCTGGTATCCCCGTTTGCTTATTGTATATGTGTGTGTTTTCTTCACTTATATTTAGTTAGTCAGATAGTTAGGTGTTTATTTTGGGTTTATGGTGTGTTTTCATCTTTTACTTGCTCATTTATGTTTGCTGGTGTTTGGTGTTGGAAGTGTTTTATTTGTCTAATAAATGTATACATATTTTCACTTTACATTGGGTCCTGATTCCTTTAAGTGCAGCCAACTGCTCTGACCATCCCTGCTGGATACCTGCATATGGTATCCCTGACAGTATTCCCGCTGGGAAGCTGTAAGGATAGAGAGAGAACTGTTAGAAGAAGACCTGTGCCAAAAGGACTTGTTAGCGCTTTTTTGCGCTTTTGCGTGCACCAAACGGCTCTATTTAGGCTGGGTGCACCCTGCAGCAAGTGCTGTCTGATCTACAGTGTGTGACCTGTTTTCTGAGAGACCCGTAACCTGTTATCTGTTCCTGTGACCCGGCTTGTCCTGACCTTGTCTGATCTCCGCCTGCACTGACCCCCGGCTTGCCTACGACCATCCGATTGCCTAATCCCTCTGTACTTCTACTGCCAGTCTGTTAATGAACTCTGCTTGAACTTGACCACTCTCTTGCCTGAACCCTTGTACCGCACCGCCAGCCATTTGCCGACCCAGCCTGTACAACCAAGCTTCAGCTGCACGAGTGCTCCAATGGACTCCCTACCACCACCAGTGACCCAGTCCAAACCTCATGCCATCCTGCACTCCCGAGCCACCTGTCTGCTCTACCAAGGGTTCCCGATTCAGGGTCGTAAGGGAGATTGACTTATGCAGTAGGCAGACTCGCCCACCAGGTACGTGACAGAGAACAAGGTGAGCTTTGTCACTTGGCATATACATCAGTCCTTCCCGGGTAGGAGTGGCACACTTACCGGCCTTAGCAGGGCAATTTCTTAGCAGGTGCCCACGCCCTCCACAATATAGGCAGAGGCTGAGTGCCATACATTTCTGACGTTCTTCTGAGGTTAGTGGCCGGTGGAGAAGCCCGATTTGCATAGGTTCGGAATGGTCTGGTGGAACGGAGGAGGAAGAGGCAGCCAGACTAGAGCCAGGGTAGCTGGGTATTCTGGGCATCATCCAGGTGAGGCGTGCAGGCCTTGGGGACCTCTCAGCCCTGCGTTCCCACAGGCAACAATCAATCTGTATGGACAGATTGATCAGGGCGTCGAGGGTATGAGGCACCCCAATGCGGGCCAGCTCGTCCTTGAGCGGCTCTGAGAGGCCCAGCCTGACTTGGTAACAGAGGACCGCATCATTACAGGCTGTGTCAGCGCTCCGTTTGAACGCTGTAGAACGGACAGCACTTGCTTTCTGGTGCTATTAAATGGCCACTATTGGCGCCATTGCTGGCACACATGCGCATGCACACGTTACGTGTGCCCGCGCATAGGCAATTTAATGGCCCGAGATGGTTACTTACAGGTGCCAATCATCGAAAATTGATCACACCTGATGCACTGATGGCTTATCTCATTTCTTGAGACCCTGAAATGTCAGGAAAGTACAAATACCCCCCAAATGTCCCAAGGTATTTAGTAAGAGGCATGGCGTGATTTTGAAGTTTTATTTTTTCCCACAATTCTTGGGAAAATTAAGAAATTATTATTTTTTTTTTTTTACACAAAATTGTCATAACAAGTTATTTATCACACATAGCATATGCATACTTCCGATTACACCCCAAAATACATTCTGCTACTCCTCCCGAGTATAGCAATACCACATGTGAGCTACTTTTTCACAGCCTGGCCACATAGAGAGTTCCAACATGCAGGGAGCACCGTCAGTTGTTCTAGGAGCATAAATTAGACATCTATTTTCCTAATGACCTATTACAGTTTTGAAGACCCTGGAGCACCAGGACAATGGAATTACCCACAAAATGACCCCATTTTGGAAAGCAAACACCCCAAAGTATATTCTATGAGGCATTAGGAGTCTTTTGAATCGTTCATTTTTTTCCACAAGTCTTCGAAAAACGTGGAAAGAAATTGACACAAAGTGGTCAATTTATAAGATATTTCTAACACATAGCAAAAATTACCCCCCAAAATATATTCTGGTACTCGTCCTGAGTATGGCGATACCATGTGTGAGACTTTTACACAGCCTGGCTACGTACAGAGGCCTGCCAGCATGGGAGTTCCAGCCAACATGGAAGGAGCACCGTCAAGCGCTCTAGGAGCATAAATTACACATAAAATTTCCTAACAACCTATTACACTTTTGAAGGCCCTGGAGCACCAGGACAATGGAATTACCAACAAAATGACCCCGTTTTAGAAAGCAAACACTCCAACATATATTCTATGAGGCATTAGGAGTCTTTTGAATGGTTCATTTTTTTTCCACAAGTCTTCGAAAAACGTGGAAACAAAATGAAAACGCTTTTATTTTTACACAAAGTGGTCAATTTATAAGATATTTCTAACACATAGCATGTACGTAGCAAAAATGACCCTCCAAAATACATTCTGCTACTCATCCTGAGTATGGCGATAGCACATGTGTGAAACTTTTACACATAGAGAGGTCCAACATTGAAGTAGTACTTCAGGCATTCTAAGAGCAGGATTTCATTCCTACCTATCACACTTTTGAAGGTCTTGGGGCACCAGGACCATGGAATTAACCACAAAATGACCCCATTGTGGACAGTAAACACCCCAATATATATTTTATGAGGCATGGGCTGGTCACAGGTACTCAGGTACTCTGATGGGCTGGTGACAGGTACTCTGGTACTCTGAAAGGCTGGAGACAGGTACTCGGGTAATCTGATGAGATGGTGACAGGAACTCGGGTACTCTCATGAGAAGATGACAGGTACTCGGGTACTCTGATGAAATGGTGACGGGTACTCTGATGGGCTGGTAACAGGTGTTATGGAAATTATAATACCTTGTATGCATTATAATTTGTCTGCGCTAATAAGCGCATTTTTCAGCTCTTTTGCATAATGCATTCCATCGACCTGTGTTGATGCAGACACACACACACAGACACAGATTGCTTCATCTCACATAGCCGATAGCAGGGATTGTCCTCCCTAGCTTTGGGTGCCGTGTTTATTTATACTGGTCAGACAGGTTTAACAAAAGGAACATGGCTCCACAATCAGCCAATCAGCCTCCAAGGCACAGTCACATGACATGAGCTCAAATACAAATACAACCAATCAATGACACACTTGATTACATTCAAACTATACAATAGGAAAGGCATGCATGCATGGGGGAGTTTGGCCGACCTCTATGAGAAGACAGCAAACAATGAGAGCCATGTGCTATCTTCATAGAAGCATTCCAAACCAAATCCACCACACATGTACAAACCTGCCAATTACAATGAATCACTACCCAATACAGCTCTCTGAACTATATTACATAGCAAATATACTACTGTTCCATCAAAGGGTAAATTACAACACAAAGGAATATAGCTGTAGATTTCTGTCACATTGATCAGATGCCACAGAAAGCCCACAGATCATTATCCTTACATAAAAGGCAATACTAATTCCATAAGGCAAGTAAACCGCCGCCAAGCAGATCGATCTGTACAGAAGACAGGGGCCCCCTGATTGACGGTAATACACCCGCGCCACAGAATGTGCATTGCACCTCAAAGATCCAGACCAGCGTTTGCTCCAGCGATAACCGCTCAGGGCGCCTGCTGGCCGGGATGATCGGGCGGTAGCGTGTAACATGTCTAGCTAGACGAACCGCCGCCAAATGAACGGAATACCTTAATCATAACGGAAAATACATTCCTATTACTAGACACCCGAAAGACACCGTAGACTAGTTACACTGTCTTTAGATGTCGATATAAGGAAACACAACATTAAATGGGAAACTACCTTGTCATCATATAAACGATACATTATATCAAGTCTCTCGACATAACCCATCACTAAGTAACATTAACCGTCCA
>BLSH010347084.1:79780-90469 GCA_018402905.1 Glandirana rugosa | reverse complement strand
CAGGCAACATCTGGGATTTAGCCCAGTTAATCCTCAGCCCTGAGTATTGTCCCATATGCTCAATGACGTGGAATGCCTCCACAAGCGAGTCCTGGGGGTCTGCCAGATAGAGAACCGTGTCATTGGCATAGAGGCCTACTTTCTCCACAAAGTTTCCCACCTGCAACCCTCGTATATTATCATTCGTTCTTATGGCAATGGCCAGGGGCTCTGCCACTAAGGCATAAAGCATAGGGGAGAGGGGGCAGCTCTGCCGGGTACCTCTCCCAGGGAGGAATGTTTCAGACAGCTATCCATTAACCTGCACCCGGGCCCTTGGCTCCTGGTAAAGAAGCTGTACCCATTTAATAAACTTTCGCCCAAAACCATATCGCCCAAGGCACTCCCACAGAAATCCCCACTCCACGGAGTCAAACGCCTTAGCAGCGTTGAGTGAAACAATTACTCTGGAACTCGAATTGTCATGTCTGGCCTGAATAATCATGACAGGTCGCCGGTTATTCATTGCAGTATTCTTGCCAGGCATGAAGCCGGTCTGATCGGCATGGATTAATGACAGGATCACCTTGCTAAGTTGAGCGGCGAGTATTTTAGCCAGGATCTTAACATCAACCTGCAATAATGAGATTGGCCTGTAGGACTCCGGGGAGTGGGATCTTTCCCTGTTTAGGAATGACTATTATGTTGGCCTCCCTCATGGATGTGGGCAGCATCCCTATGTCAAATATATGGTGGTATAAGGCTGTCAATCTATCCACCAATATGTCCTCATAAGCGGAGTAGAACTCCACAGGTAGCCCATGTGCGCCAGGGGCTTTAGAGGCAGCCATTTGGGAAATAGCCACGGACACATAATCCGACGCGATAGGGGCCTCCGGCATCTGTATTTGATCCTCATCCAGTTGAGGAAAGGTTATGTTCTGTAGCAAGCTAGCTATTTGTGAAGGGGTGTGTGTACTCTGGGACTCATATAAGGTGGAATAATATATTCAAAACTCCTCGGCCACAAGCCTAGGAGCCATCACCACCCCTCCATCTGCGGCATGTAAAGCCACCACCACTGGAGGGGTGGAAGCCAGATGTGCTAGATATGCAAGCAACCTACCAGCCCTCTCCCCATGTTCGAATACACATTCTTTGGTAAAAAAAAAAGGTGTTGTTTAGCCTTTTCAATATATATCTGAGTTAAGTTGCGGGCCTGCAATTTAAGATTGGCACTGTTTTGGGGAGTAGGATCCTGTGCAAATGCATGTTCTACCTGTTGCATATGCTCAGAAGCCTGTTGGAGAGACAGTTTAGCATTTGACTTGTGTCTGTTAATGCAAGTGGATATGATGGCTCTGGCGTGTAACTTAAACGCCTCCAACTCCATCCCTACTGTGGAAGATTCCTGATTTTGGTTGAAGAAATACCCGAATTCCTTGAGTATCTCTCCCTGATTCTCTAAGGCCGACAGCTAGTGTAGGTTTAGCCGCCACTGCCTGACGGTGGGTTGATCGAGGAGGCACAATGCAACCCAATATGGTGCATGGTCTGACAGAAATCTAGGTGCAAAGACCCAGCATCCAGTTTTGGGATCAGTGTTGAGGATAGAAAGATCATGTCTATTCTGGACATAGTGTTGTGCGTAGAGGAATAACACGAGTATGATTTAGTGGTGGGGTGCATTTATCTATATGTGTCTACCAACGAAAAGTCTGCCATCAATCTGCTAAACCTGGTGGGTGTTGAGGAAAGGTCGGCACACCCGTCCTGCTAAGCCAATCTAAGGCAGGCAGCAAAACTGTGTTAAAATCCCCCATCTAAATCACCGGCGTCACGGGGTACTGAGCTATAAAGGCCAAACCCTCTTTAACCACCGCCGAGCAGTATGGGGGGGGGGGATATAACAGGTCAGTATCAGGATTGGGCTTCCCTGGATAGCTGCACACATAAAAACATATTGGCCCTGTGGGTCTGTCCGAAAACTAAAATAGTTTGAATGGAACTCTCTTGCTAATCAGAAGTGACACTCCTCTAGAAAATTGGGAATATGTGGAGTGGTATCCCCATCCTATCCATGGGCGTTTTAGTGCCATCTATAGGCACCCGGTGATGTGAGTCTCCACCAGTGCCACAACGTCCGCCCCCTGAGATTTGACAAAAGAGAAAACAGCCATTCTTTTGATTTTATCTCTAAGTCCTCTAACATTCCAGGTAAGGACCTTCATCGCGGACATTGCGGCACTGGCGGAGTTATTGACAGTATAACTAAAACTGGACAGGTCCACAAGGTGGCAGCACTACTGTATATCACTGGGTATCTCAGAAAGCCATAGATGCCTTTCCAAGCAGTATATCCTATGTCTGTATTAAGACATTCTATCTGTAAATGCAGCTTTTCTGTATAATTGCAATGCAGGTATAATTCCAACACATACCCAACCCCCTCCCCCCACCTCACTCTACATCTCGGGTGCTTGAGGTACATTTCTTTTGACAGGAGCAGATTACTCTGTACCTTACATACTGAGACATAAGCCAACAGTAAACAATTAAGCAAGTGAAAAGAAACACGTGGGGGGGTTAGCAAGTCCCCTACAGCAACCAAACGGAATAATAGAACCCTCTTCTATGGAGGCAATTACTTCTCTGGAGGGAAATCACTGCGTACAAGTCCGTCATTAGAGAATCCGGGTATATGATTGATGACGAGAGTATCTGTATGTATATCGGCCTCCAAAGTCCCTGTTGAGGTTAGGCCATGTCACCCAAAACAGTTTAACACATTCTAGTGTAGTAGGACAGCAGAACCTGAAGTGCCGGGGAAGAACACAGGATAATCCCCATGAGGCAGCCATGATCACCAACGTCTCACCCAACACCAACTCAAGTGTAAAGCAACAAAACAACAGGCTTTGTGATAAGCAGACAAATCCGATGGAGGGGAGATCACCCTCCTGGGGAAGCATAGTGAGTCAGATAGATCTCCAGCATTACACGTACAGGGTAATCAGTTCTGGGGATCAGGCAGGACCTGCCCTTCTGTCCAGCCAGTCGTTAACAGATTCCGCCGTATCAAAAAACTGGACCTTACCATCCACTTCCCCCCTGAGCCGTGCAGGATAAAGCATTGCGTACTTTAGATGTAGCGCCATGAGCCTCCGCTTCGCTTCCTGGAAACATGCCTGCTGCTTCTGGACCTCATTCAAAAAGTCCGGGAAGGCAGCAACACATGTTAGAGCATTGGATATTGCCATTCTCATGGGTCAATCTCAGAATTACATCCTCTGAAGTTTAGAAATTTAGTGATACATGTACACGGTGGTGCCCCTTGAGGCGTTGGTCTGGCGGGGATACGATGCGCTCGTTCCACCGCGAACATCACCGAGAAGGCCTCGCGCCCAAAGGTATCGATGAGGAGTTTTTCCAAGCGGGTCCTTGCTTTCTGCAGCTTCCAGTAACCCCACAAACCTAACATTGCACCTGCGGAGGCGATTTTCAATATCGTCCAGGTTAGCTGCCATCTGTTGTGCTTGACGTTTCAAATCCTCGGTGGTGTGCTGCAGCGGATGCAAGATGTCTTTCACGGTGCTAATTCTGTCCTCCGTCTCTTTAACTGTGTCCCGGAGGGCCGAGAGATCCTGCTGAAGCAGAGAGATATCTATCTTAACCTCATCGATTTTTGTGGTGAGGGAGCTCTGACATTGGGCAATTGCATCTAGCAGCCGGAGCTTGGACGCTGTGGGCTCTGTGTCAGAGGAGGCATCGGCGCCATTTTCCGGCGGGAAGTCCTTGTCCTGAACACGCTATTTGGCCAGCTTGCTGGCTGCATCCTTGGCGGCTTATGGGGGTGACATGCTCCCCTCCGTACCGGGTGTGGATTATGGAAATCGAGGCATTGACAGAGGTCAGGAGTTAGCAGGATAGTTGTATAAGGAGTTCACCGCACCCGGAGCTCTCCCGACCCGCGTATGCTCACATCCCTCTCCAGGCCACACCCTCAGTGTGGTCAGTTTTTAATAGGAAAGCAAGGGGGCTAAATGCCTGTGATTTCACACAAAGGAAGCAATTCAAAGAGAACGGAATACTTTCTCATACAAGTACATGGCACAGCAGGCACATATCAGGAATATGAATTGTGCGGGCAACAAACGATTTAGAGAAGAACTCCATATTTCTACACACTTAGTTCAGGCCAAGCTGGCCTCACAAACCTGTGAGGCTGCTGGATGTGTGGTATAAACTGTATGTAGCTATGGCTACATATAGCATACTGCACTGTGTTCCGTGTGCTTGTGTGAGGGAAATTCACCTTAGACCTCACTCAAGTTCAAGCTAAGAAGTGTATTTACTCGTACGAGGAGACAATTCTATACAGATACTTGTCTATTGGTTTTAGCCACTGTGACTGGTACAATGGGACAGCACACACGCAATGATTGGTTGGTTTGTATGAAAACTTTATTCTCATTTCCAAGAAGTAGGTGTAAGTCTTACAACAAACCTAGAAAACGAAACTCAAATTAGCTCCTAAGAGATGAAACTCTAATATCCAGGAAACAAAAGTAATTTCTAGTCCCTCCAAAACCAACTTGCATATACTTCAAAAATACAGTTTCTTGAGCAGTTTTTGTTAGCAGGCATAAATGATTATAAAATAAACATCTAATTCATAAATGATTATAAAATAAGGACCTAATTTCCCTAACATTTCCCCCCTGTTTATACTCATTTATGACAGTTCTTTCAGTACCTCAGCTTTCAGGATTTCACCAAGGTCCATCATATAGTTCACACATGAGAGTCAGGGGTATGGTGCTTGTACTCATCCTTATCTGGCTCAGAATGAAGTCCTGAATAAAGTTTGTTTAGATCTTTTTGGAAAAAAATAGTCTTTGTCAAGGATGTATCAATGAACCGTTGAAGAAGTCCTCGGACACAGGCAATTCAACAGCAACCGCACAGGGTTAGCACCGTGGAGGCCATTACTATTGATATTAACATATTTCTTACCAGTTCACCCCACTTACTGAACCATGCCTCAAAGAGTCCAGCCAGGGGGTTTTCCACCCCAGAATTTTCCGTCAGTTCTTCAGACAGCGTTCGCAATCTTTGCAGGGCTTTCGTTATGCTACCATCGGGGGCTGTATTGTTAGGAATGAAGGTGCAACAAAAAGCTCTGAACATCTTGCACACACCCCCCTTCTCTGCTAACAGCATATTGAGAGCAATACGATTCTGCCAGGCTGTCAACGAGGTTGCATGCAGTTGGCTGACCACTCCTTTAAGGGCATCTCTGGTGTAATTCACAAACCTTTGCTGGTTATAGTAGATGTCGTTTATCCAGTCAACATTCTTGTTAGGTTGAATTCACAAGAGGATGGAGGCTGATATCTGGTCTTGTGCTTTAAATTCTTCAGGGACTCCTCGTGGTACTCCAATGCTATCAATGTAGACTCAATTGTCAAATGATCCTTGTGGTGCACCCCTCTTTATTTGGAAATGTTGTTTCTTCAACTGAGATATCTTTATCTCATCACCTATAGGTATCATATAAAAAGGAAGAAGCAAATGGGTTAAGGCACAGATCCCTTTCCATGTGGGAGGGAGTTTGGTCCTACGTTTCAGTGGCACAGCCACCAAACATCAGCCAATTGTTTCTCCTGGTTTTGAAACCAATCCTGCTGGTAGGGTGTGTCACTGGTTGATATATTTTGTATGCAGTAAGCCGGGGGTAAGTCTCCTACTTGCTGTCCACTACTCTCGGTGCCGACACAGCAGGTGAAATTTCCTAGAACTACTCTAACAGAGGGGGGTATGCTCTTCATCTTGGTGGCTATATACAAGTTTTGCTCTTCCTTGCACTCAGTATTTGTGAGATTTTCCTTGAACATTTTTATTATACGTGTCAGGTTGGTTTCGTCAGTCAGGAAAGGGACAGTCACTAGCTGGGGCCGTGATTTGGCACATGAGATACAATTACTCTGCCCTTTGGTTTTAATTGTCCATCTGCCCCTTTCTATCCACTCATTTTTATCCCCAAGCCATGTTTCTATACTTAACTGTTCTTTGTAAGTAAAATCAGTTTTTAACAAGTCTGGACAAAGCTTTATTAGGGGCATGCTGTTGGTTGAGGGCGCAACTTGTCCTTTCCCAAGTACTTGAATCTGTATTGTTCCCACTGCATTTCTTCATAGGGGTATATGTATACTTAACCTACAGGTTCCATAATCCTCCCTTGTTGAATTTTTTAAAACTAATAACAGTTGGTTATAGCCATTTCCCCGTGGTGGTAGTTTATGCAATCTTAAACGCTGCACTAAACTTTTTTGTTGGGGAATCTGGGCTGAGGAGGTTAGGTAACCATCCAAATCTGTAGTCCACCATACTTCAAACCATGAAGAACAGGTGGTGGTTCCACACATATATTTTTCATAATTGCTATATGTAAGTACCCAGTTGCGTGGGCATTCTATTACCTGACAGGCATTAAATCTGACTGTTATGATGGGTCCTTCACTTATGGTGATGGTTAGGTCACCTTTGGGCATTTTTGTCAGTTCTCTCTCATGTAGCCTTTTATCCTATTTTTTTTGGTCCTAGAGTTTAGATCCAAGAGTACTAGTACTAATGCTACAATGCTTCCCACTACCATTATCCCTATTAGGAATCTGCCTGTCCATGTTTTGGTAAACTACCCTGGTTCTAACAGTTGTCTTTCCCTAAGCTGTTTTACCACCCCTATGAGCTGATATTGTGCCATGTTTCTTCACGGGGTTTGAGACGAGTGGTCCCTATTGGAGTCACCCACCCTTTGTAGCCAGACTTACACTTAAGACTCTGTGGGCGTTCCCTGGTCTGGCCCTAGATTCTTTGCCTTTTTACAATGTGAGAGATGTATGCAGGGTACTCTTTCTGCTATTTTAACTGCTGTGGGTGTAGATAATATTACCTGGAATGGTCCTTCCCACCTTGGATCTGATCACTGCTTTCTCTTGATTATTTTGATCCAAACCCAATCCCCTGGTTGGACTAGCGTGTCCTGCTCTGTTGGTGTTTCTTGACCTGTAAAACTTCTCGTGCATGAAATTTGTTACAAGTCACACAGGTCAGACAATTTTTTTTTTTTTTAAATAATTTGTGAACCCGTACGTTGTGAACACTCTACCACCCTCACTTCTGAGACATGGCTCTGCCCATGACTCAATAAAACTGCATATCTGAACAATAAAATAGATAATGTGGGTTTTGAGGGAGGTAATATGGGTTTACCATCTGTGCTTGTATAGATGCCTTTTACCTGTATTGCCCCTTTTGATAGTCATTTTTGTTTCTCATTCTCAGGTGCTGACTTTTACATTTCCATCAACCATGTTTCATCTATTGCTTTCTGCATTTCTGCTGGTTTTACAAAATAGGGGTGTATTTCTTGTTTGCCTTCAGCTGCCTCTTTTGCTGCTCTATCTGCTAGGGCATTTCCTAGTGCAATTGGGTCTGCACCTTTCTTATGTGCTGCACATTTGCATATAGCTACTTGAGTTGGCTTTTGTACACTGTCTAACAGGGCCAAAATGAGATCTCTGTGTAGGATGGATTTGCCTGTTGATGTAACCATGCCTCTATTTTTCCATTGCTGTGCAAACACGTGTATGGTGGAAAAAGCATATTGACTGTATGTGTATATATTCATCTTCTTCCCTTTTAGCCAAGTCACATGCCCTTGTTAGAGCTATGATCTCTGCTTGTTGGGCTGACTAAGAATTAGGTAGTTTACCTGCCTCAGCAACCTGGTCATGTGTTATAATGGCATACCCTGTTTGACTTGTACCTGTATCATTCTTTTTATACGATCCATCAACAAAATAAATAATATCAGCATTATTAAGTGGCATATTAGTGAGGTCTTTTTCTAGGAAGTATTCTTTCATCAATTTGAGCTATACAGTCATGTGGATCCCCTTCAGTGGGTGTATCTTAGGTATTTACCTGATCTTTCCACAGTTGCAGTTTATCTTTACTGACCTTGTGTCCCTGCTCGACAATAGGGCCAGTGTGTCTCCCCTGCAGCTTAGTTCTGTAGGGGATGCCACCAAGATGTTATCCACATACAAAACTGTGGCTGCCACACGGAGGTGCAAAACTGGACAAATTTTTTGAGATTTCCTGTGAAAAAAAATGGTAGGACTTTCACAATACCCTTGTGGTAATCATGTGTATGTGCACCCCTTTTTTTTTGTAAGTAAATAAAAACCAAAACTGGCTATCCTTATGCACAGATATTGAAAAGAAAGCATTACTTATATCAATGACCGATAATACCTTATTTTCGGGCTGAAGGTAATTTAGGAGAACATGAGGATCAGGCACTACTGGGGCCCATGGCACCACAGCTTTATTTATTGCCTGAAAGTCCTAAACGAGTCTCCAGCCCCCCTTGTGGCTTCTTGACAGGAAACAATGGTGTATAAATCTGGACATTCTATGATTATACCTCTGTCCAACAGTTCCCTAATTATAGGATCTACCCCAACCTCTGCATCCTTTTTAAAGGGTATTGTTTTGATGTGGTCTTAGAATACCTTTGGGGTGATTTGTACTTCACTTGCTGTATTAATTAGTCTGACATCACCTTTTCCTTTTGACCAAAGGTGGTCGGGGTGTCTTTTAGTGCATCCTCTTCCTCCTGGGTCAAGAGGACCAGTTGTTCCTTTTCATGATAATCTCATGAAAGGTGCACTCCTGGTGTACATTGCATGATCCAGTTGAGGCTGCAATACTGGATTCCCTTTGCTTTTTGTTGTTCAGGTGTCATGTGTACCCAGTTAGTTAAAATATCCCCCAACTGATACCATTTCACTGAGGTTTTTCAAGTGATTGACACATGGGGTACAGTTCTTTCTCTGTGTAATTTTAATACCTCATCAGGAAGGAGACAGGTGGCCATGCTGCTTCCCTCCTGATCCCAATACAGAGTTTTTAGAGTAATTTTGACACCTTAAAATTTATTTAACTTCTGCTCATAATTAGTATCAGGTCCTGAGGAATGTTTGAAATACATTGTACAATTAAAATGATGCTGAACCTTGTAGTTCTTCCCTTTAACCTTTTCTTCTACTTTCTTAAGGAGAGGTTGTTGCATGCACCCTGGACCCATGGAACAGATCCAGGCTATACCAGTAAAAAGGTTCATTGTCAGCCCTAACTATATGTGTTTCACAAGCAAGGTGGGCCCTCACGCCACCTCTCAGCCGGTATAACTGAAATATCAAGTGCATGCAGCAAGTCCCTACCCAACAGGTTAACTGGACATCTTTTAGATATCACGATTTTACACTCAGGTTTTCTACCCATTTGTGGGTCTTCTATAGGAAGGTTTTCTGAAACATCCTCTTCACACATTAACCCGTTTGCTGCTTTTACAAAAATTGTAGCTTTTTTCTTAACTCCTCCAGGCATGTCCTGGGGATGTATCAGGGTCCTGCATACCCCTGTGTCACACAGGAAAGTGACTTGTTTTCCCTTTACAATGAGTGTTATTTCAGGTTTTATCTCATTTTGTAAGTACATTTCAACATTACATTTGTCCAACACTTCAGATTCCTCTGAATCCGTTTCACCTTCCATACATGCTATTGCATTCATCACTTTTCCCTCTAGCCATGCTTCCTTATTTTTTTTTTCTCTTTTCCAACTGACAATCCCTTGCCAGGTGGCCTTTTTTGCCCCACAAAAAAATATTCATACCTCTCCTTTCTGCCTTCATCATAATCCTTGATGTGAGACCTTCGCTAGGGTTTTCTTGTCTTCCCTGTATCTTTCTCAACAACACACACATCCATTCCATCCTCCATAGAAAATACTTTTCCTTTTGTTGCTTTCTTTTTAAATCATCAATAATCTCCTAATTCCTTTATTCTAGCACGTTTACGTGTCTAACTACTGCATTAACTTGCACAGTTCCTTTAATATTCTGACATGCTGAAATACTAAAATCAACCAGGTCTTCTCACTTTCTAAACATTAGAAAACATAATTTAATTTAATTATAATAATCATAGCTACCTTTTTAGGAATTAAAAGGAATTTCATTCAAAATCAACTATTTTCTTTCTTTGTTTAAAATAATCCTAGAGTTATGTAGCAATTAGAGTTGATCGAACCTCTGGAAGTTTGGGTTCTGCGGGTTCAGCCGAACTTCCGGACAAAGTCCGGGTTCGCGACCGGACTTGACCCGAACTTTGTCCCAGACGCCGAACCCAATTGAAATCAATGGGGACCCGAACTTTTAGGCACAAAACTGGCTGTAACAAAGTCCTGGCAAGTCCTAGAGGTCTGCAAAAGGAAGGAAAATGGTGGTAAGAGTCGGACAAGTGCCCTACAAAGAAATGGGGATAGGGAAATAACTTAAAATAAATTTTAAGCTAAAATCACATTACAAAAATCAAAAATGGAGGTGGATGTGGAGTTGGAGGTTGAGGAGGCGGTGAAAGTGGTGGTGGGAGAAGAGGAGGTAGCCAACACTTTTTTTTTTATTATTTTTGTGCAAGAAATGCACCCCTGGCCGCAAATGTAGTTTTTGGATTTTTTTTTTTTAAACCAGCAATGTAGATGCACTTTTTAATTTTGTGCAAGAAACAATAATCTGTCCCTTTAAGCAACAGCAGGAACCGGTCCCCACGTAAAGAACGTGTTTTTATTATTTTTTTT
>BLSH010347079.1:172571-211305 GCA_018402905.1 Glandirana rugosa | reverse complement strand
TCCCTGTCCCCATTTTTTTGTAGGGCACTTGCCCTACCCTTACCCCCATTTTACTTCCTTTTGCAGCCCTCTGGGGCTTTCCAGGACTTTGTTACAGCCATTTTTGTGCCTAAAAGTTCGGGTCCCCATTGATTTCAATGGGGTTCGTTGTCCGTGCGATCGTTCGGGTTCCGTCCGGACCCGGACCCGGACTTTGTCCCGAAGTTCGGACGGACCAGCAGAACCCGAACTTCCAGGTGTTCGCTCAACTCTACTTATTAGGCTTTTAAAAAAGTATTGCTTTTTGTTTTAGGTGAGGAAAGGTTATCACTGGTTCATCAGGCTGAAATGTAAAAATTGCATTGGTCATAAGAGATAGGTGAAGTTATTAAATCTGCCTGCCGCTCCAACCTGCAGAACCTCAAGACCACTTGTTGTATTTGAATGGTCATTGTTATTTTTAACACTATGTAATGGTGATTGAGAGAAATGTTTGAGTACAACCACAGCATACCTTGGACCTGTTTGAGTGGTGCTTAAAGTGCTAGAGAATCTGAATTAACGGGCTCTGAGATGTAAATCCAGCCCTGGGTATCAGACAGCGTAGAAAGAGAAAATAAATCTTTATGGCAGCAGAAGTTTTAACCTATTTCCAATGTATAAAAAAAGCCTTTTTGAGTGGAACTTCACTTTAATAAGTATAAGCATACATATGTTTGCCATAGCACCTGACTTAATTTGAAGGGCTGGCTAAGAATATTCATCTTTGTGTAGAAAAGGACCTCTCCAAGGTTAATGGGTCAGGACTGATCCACACACTTCTAATGTTTTTTTTCCCCCCAAAGTTATCATTTAAAAATGAATAATTGTTTTACCGGTTTGTGTGTACAGGTAATGTCCCTATCAGAGTGAATGGCCTTATAAATCAGTCCATCCTCCTGTCAATATCTGGGAAGACAATTCATCCTGTAGAACAAGTCTTCTGGACCTTCCAAACCCACATAATGGCATTCTTTACAAATAGTCAATTTACAGTAATAAAGGATCAGTTTGAAGGAAGGCTGGATCTGTTGGATAATGGAAGAGCCCTGAGGATAAGACAACTAACGCTGAATGATGGTGGAGTCTACTGTGCAACTTTATCTTTTACAGACAAAACCAAACATGAAGCATCCTACAATCTTACTGTGTATGGTATGCAAGAATATCTATGCGGTGACATAACCCCATGTTCATGTTAATATCCTTAGACCAATTTAGTGAGATTAATTGCAATCAGACGACTTCCTGAATTCTGTGATAATATACAAAGCAATCTGCTTTTTTCTTCATCATAGGGCTGGGCCAAGGGTCATAGATTTTAAATTCATTTTTTTTATACTGCCTTTGTCATTCATTAGGATCATTGTTAAAATATATGTGAAAACATACCTTGTAAAACAGCTTATGGACCAGAGCGATTTTCACATTTTTCCATGAGCCTGTTTATTCAGTGATAAATCTGTCATTCATTACTTAAAGTGGATGTAAGCCCTCCATATACCCAGTGAAGTGAACAGCTTCAGATGATACACAGGGATGAAACAAATCTCCCTATATAAGTTTTACATGTATGTCTTCTGTCTTCTTCTGTAAATATCCTTTAGAAAGTGGAGATTGTGTTAACATTTTTCTCTTCCTGGTTACCTCTGGGAGTGGATCATTATCATACAGCCAAGACAGCTGATTGGAGGAATGGCACACACCCCCTCTTCTCATAGACAAATGCAGAAAGCTCTGCTCTTAGATGGCAATTTCATTTCTAATTTATTTATAGCAACCTCCTCCGACACACACTTCTATCTCCCGTCTCGGAGAACGTGTGAGAACTTATCAGGCTGATAACAACTACGGAGGAAGAGACCGCTACGGCACTAAGTGATCTGAAGAGAGATAAGAAAACACTGCAGATCCATGTGCCCAACTCAAATTTCATGAATCAGGTTTACATCCACTTTAAGATAAAAATGTAATACATATATTGTTTTTCATGGAACAAACAAGGCTTTCTTTTCGTGAATATTGTCCTGCAACAATGATTTTTTTCACAATCCTTAGACACTTAAATGTAATAAAACTAAACAAAAGGCATATTTTTTATTTTTTGAGCAATGTTAGTTTAAAAATAAACAGTGTTACTGCACATAAAAAGTGTGCATTTTATTCTGTAATTTGTCCTGTTTAAAACAACACTAAAATTATGATTTTGGTACAAAGCATTGCAACGTTATTTACAAATACAGTAAAATACTTTTTTTATTTTTTTTTAAATGTGCAGGTTTTTTTTCAGTGTTATATGTGTAAATATATGTAAAAGGTGTACAAATATTAATGAAAAAGCAAACAAAAACAGAAAATAAGATTAAATATTAGTTAATAAAATAGAAAAAAAAATATCACCAGGAAAATTATATTTGAATAGAGAAGGAGAACAAGGAGATATTTAGGGCCGATTAGAGTAAACTAAGGGTTAATAAGGGTTCAACAGGGGAACATTTAATTTTAAAAAAAAATGTTTTTTTTTTTACTTGTCAGGTTACTTTTGACTTCATCTGCAGATCGACGTTCATCCCTTTAATCTGTAGATTATTAAACAAAAAGATACAAAATTAAATAATGTTTCATTGTATCTTTCTATATTGGTGACTGAGCAATTTTGTTGACATTGCCAGACTTTTTTTTTACAGCTCCTGCTGCCAGGACCTTCTCTGTGTACTCAGCCATGCAGATATGATTCATCAGAGCTGAATTGCCGTGTACTGTGAAAGAGGGGATCCTGGCACCAGGACAGGATGATCGGATGTACTAGACATGCCCTGTGTACATAGACTTGTGCATGGCTGAAAAATTTGTTTTCGATTTTTCGTTTTTTTTATTTTTTCGGAAATTAGAAAAATTCGGAATTTGGAAATTCGGAAATATGTGGTAATTCGGCAATTGCGGAAATTCACGGTAATTCAGCAATTGTGGTAATTTAGATATTCACGGTAATTCAGAAATTTGTGGTAATTCATCAATTGCGGTAATCCAGCAACTGCAGTAATTCGGCAATTGCAATAATTCAGAAATTCGTGGTAATTCGGAAATTTGCGGTAAATCGGCAATTTCGGAAATTCGAATATCTGAAAATTTGAAAATAAGAAAGAACATTTGAAATAATAACTAACTAATAAATAACTATTAAATTATAGGTATTGGAATTTCCTTGAACATATGGTCAGTGATATTTCATATTTAAGTTCACTAACAGCCAAATTTTCAAAGAAATTCCAATATCTATAATTTAATAGTTATTTATTATTATTTCAAATAACTTCAAATTTGGCTGTTAGTGAACTTAAATATGAAAATGTATTAAATTTCATATTCAAGTTCACTAACAGCGATATTTTCAAGGAAATTCCAATACCTATAATTTAATAGTTATTTATAATTAATTCAAATGTTCTTTCTTAATTCAGAATTTCCGAATTTTGGAAATTTAGAAATAAGAAAGAACATTTGAAATAATAATAAATAACTATTAAATTATAGGTATTGGAATTTCCTTGAAATTTGGCTGCTAGTGAACTTAAAAATGAAATGTATCACTAACAGCCATATTTTCAAGGAAATCCCAATACTTATAATTTAATAGTTTTTTATTAGTTAATTATTATATCAAATATTCTTTGTTATTTTGGAATTTCAGATTTTCGGCTGTTCCGATTGCTGAATTTCCAAATTATCGCAATTACTGAATTACCGCGAAATTCCGAATTACCGTAATTGCCGAATTACCGCAAATTTCCGCATTACCGCAATGACCGAATTACCGCAATTGCCGAACTACCATGAATTTCCAAATTTTTGAATCGGAAAAGTGAAAATTCAGAAAAATTCGGAAAATCAAAAATTCGGAATTCGTCCAAATTGCCGAATTTTGCGAAATAAGGTAAAAACGAAACCAATTACACAAGCCTATGTACAATGATGATATTTTTGGGGGTGTCAAGCACGCCCAGAGTCTTCAACTGGAGATATACATACATACATATATATATATATATATATATATATATATATATATATCCTTATGAATACCATTTTTTTTTCATAAGTGAGCACATGACCTCTGTTCTAGATGCATAAGGAGCTTGGAGAGGTGGGGGTGGAGACTGTCAGCAAGAGGCAGTAAAACAGCAGAACACGCATCTTCCCAGTCAAGAACTGTGCAGGGGGACGTATCAGCACAAGTCTGACTACTGAAGGACAGTCAGGCTGTACTCCCAAGTAGAATGCATACTGGGTTGTGCTTCTATACCTAGTGCAAGAACACGTCTGGGTTCTTGCAGCCAGCCCCCTGATGAAGAAACATCCAATGAATCTTCATGGGCAGTAGGGAAGCCTGCAGCCTCCTGGGATATGTAAAATTGGCACCCCGGAGGAGGCTGACACATCATTTTCTCATAGGCAAAAATGGAGGCAAGGGGACAGATCGACCACGAGTGACAACAAAAAAAGTAAGTAAAGGCTTTTTTGATTAGGTTTTTATTTATTTATTTATTTTTTCACATTTTTGTTGATTAGGTTTTTTATTTTGTTTTTATTCTGGAGGAGAAAAGCATAATACAGTGATACCTCGGTTCACAAACTTAATTCGTGAACTAACTGGTTGCGAATCGAGGCAAATTTTCCCATAGGGTTCAATGTAAATCCCGTAAATCCCGTAAATTCGCAATAACTCGGCAATTGCAACAATTGGGAAATTCAGAAATTCGCGGAAATTTGGTAATTGCGGTAATTCGGAAATTCGGCAATTGGAGCATCCGAAAATCCAAATTTCAAAAATAACCAAGAACATTTGAAATAATAACTAACTAATCAATAACTATTACATTATAAGTATCGGAATTTCCTTGAAAATATGGCTGTTAGTGATAAATTTCACATTTAAGTTCACTAACAGCCATATTTTCAAGGGAATTCCAATACCTATAATTTAATAGTTATTTATTAGTTAGTTATTATTTCAAGGACTGGAAGGTCCTTAAGTGGTTTGCGATTCGGCACTGCGTCGCTTTAACTGACAATTGCGTGGTCGTGCGACGTTGTACCCAAGCGAAATTTGCATCCTTTTTTCCCCACAAATAGAGCTTTCTTTTTGTGGTATTTGATCACCTCTGCGTCACTTCTGATCACTGCTATAAACAAAAAAAAGCAACAATTTTGCAAAAAAAAAAATATTTCTTACTTTTTTCTAAAATACATATCCAAAAAAATATATATAAACAAATTTATTCATCAGTTTTGGCCGATTTATATTCTTCCTCATATTTTTGGTAAAAAAAGAAAATCGCAATCAGCGTTTATTGATTGGTTTGTGCAAAAGTTGCCGCGTTTACAAACCATGAGTATTAATTTCTGGCGTTTTTACAATTTCTTTTTTTTTTACTAGTAATGGCGGCGATCTGCGATTTTTATCGGGACTGTGATATTGGGGCGGACATGTCGGACATTTTTGGCACTTTTTTTGGGACACAGCAATCAGAAATTTAAATATCCACTGATTACTGTATAAATGTCATTGGCAGTGAAGGGGTTAATCTGTAGGGGAAGATCTAGGGGTTAACTGTGTTCCCTAGGCGTGTTCTAACTGTGAGGGGACTGGGCTGCCAGGGGCATAAGAGATCAAACTGATCCCAATGACAGGGATCAGTAGATCTCTTACATGCCGCCTGACAGAGCGGGGAACTGCCGTGTTTACATCGGCAGTTCCCTGTTTTTCTTCTCTGCTAGGCAATCGTGGCTCACCAGCGGAGATCGACTCTGCCCGAGCTGCGGCACACTCCTGCAGAGTGCAGCGGGCACGAGAGCGCGCCGCCAATGTCGGGACGCTGCCACTCTGCAGCAGTAAATGTACACGAGCTGGTCGGGAAACGGTTAATAATACATAAAAATGATCTAACATAAGTGTGTGTTCTTTCCTACAGGACCTGTTCCTACCCCGTCCATAAAATATGAAGAGAGGAAGAGCACCAGTGATTGGTGCAATGTGACTCTTCGTTGTTTGGTCCCAACAAGCAAATCATCATTATCCTATACCTGGAAATACAGACATGGAGACTCTGATTATCGGCTGTATGGTAATAATAATGGAGACACAATCCAGATGGCACTGCAGCCGAAGTCCTGGGACACGGATGTCCTGTGTATGGTACACAACCCCGCTGACTGCAAAAATGTTTCTCTACATAAATTCTGCCGGGATTATAGTGTGAAAGTTGGCAGTACTGGAGGTAAATTAGGTAATAATATATATATATCCCCCGAGATTTACTATTCTTTTGCAACAGTCCCGATTTCAGGACCCTAATTAGACTGGGATTGTGATAAAAAAATGTGATATGTGTGTACTTGGGTGGATCTGAGCATGCTTGGGCAAACTATATCACTATTATACCCACAGCTGCTTCATCCTGTACAACAATAATTAGAAGATCCCTTCACTGCACAGATACCATGATGTCTTGTCAGCCACAGTGGTCTCATTTATCTAAGTGTGGCACAGTGGTGTAGTGGATAGCACTTTCACCTGGCAACGAGGTCGCTGGTTCGAATCCCAACGATGGCACTACCTGCCTGGAGTTTGCATGTTCTCCCTGTGCCTGCGTGGGTTTCCTCCGGGTACTCCGGTTTCCTCCCACACTCCAAAGACATGCTGGTAGGTACATTGGCTCCTCCCTAAATTGGCCCTAGTATGTATGAATGTGAGTTAGGGACCTTAGATTGTAAGCTCCTTGAGGGTAGGGACTGATGTGAATGTACAATATATATGTAAAGCGCTGCGTAAATTGACGGCGCTATATAAGCACCTGAAATAAATAAATAAGTGTCTTTCTTAACGGGCTTCCGACCGGCTCGCGTACATTTACTGCTGCAGTGTGGCTATGTAGCGCGAATCGCCGTCTATAAACAAAGTTGCCGGCGAGAGTGTAGCAGCGCGCTCTAGTGCCCACCGCACTCTGCAGAGTTGTGGCTGCGGCTCGGGTGGACTCGATTTCCACCGGTGAGCCGCAATTGCTTAACAGAACGAAAACGGGGACCCGCCGATGTAAACACGGAAGTCCCCCGCTTCATCAGGCAGCATGACAGAGATCTACTGATCCCTGTCACTGGGATCAGTTAGATCTCTGCTGCCTCTGTCTGACAGGCCAGCCCCCTCACAGTTCGAACACGCCTAGGGAACACAGTTAACACCCAAGATCCCCCCCGCACCAGGTTAACCCCTTCACTGCCAATGACATTTATAGAGTAATCAGTGGATATTTAAATTTCTGTTTGCTGTATAAATGTCATTGGTCCCAAAGAAGTGTAAAACATGTCTGACATGCCCGCAGCAATATCACAATCCCAATAAAAATCCCAGATCGCCACCATTACTAGTAAAACAAAAATGTAAAAACGCCAGAAATTAATTCTCATGGTTTGTGAACGCGGCAACTTTTGCACAAACCAATCAATAAATGCAGATTGTGATTTTTTTAAACCAAAAACATGAGGAAGAATATAAATCGGCCAAAACCGATGAATACATTTTTTTTTTATATATTTTTTTTTTTTTGATTTGCATTTTAGCAAAAAGTAAGAAATATTTTTTTTTTTTTGCAAAATTGTCGCTCTTCTTTTGATTATAGCAGTGATCAGAAATGTCGCAGAGGTGATCAAATACCACCAAAAGAAAGCTCTATTTGTGGGAAAAAAAGGACGCAAATTTAGTTTGGTTACAACATCGCACGACCGCGCAATTGTCAGTTAAAGCGATGCAGTGCCAAATCGCAAAAAGGACTCTGGTCCTAACATGGGAAATCCTTCCGGGGCTGAAGTGGTTAAAAGCTGATTGTTGCAACACAGCCAAAATATGGGAACCTGCACTGGGATATAACAGTTGGACAATTGCAGGATGAAACCTTATTGGTTGCTCTGGCCTACTACACTACTACAGACATGTATTAATTTATTTATTTTAAAAATCTGTGCTTTTTTTTTCATTTTATTTCCTTTCTGTGCTCAGAGCTAAAAGGAGAAATAATGAAAATATTGTTTTTTTTTTGTCAGGAAAATATAATTTATTAGTTGTTTTGTTAAAAAGAAAACGTTTTTCTACAGATCTGAATAGTTCAAGCTGGAATGTACTCAGAGAAACCCATTCCCATCTCCCTGCCTGCATGTTTGGAGAATTTTATCCAGAGAGAGAGTTTGAAAGGAAACCTTTGCTGCACATTGTTTCTCAACTTTTATCTGTAAAATAAATATTTATATACGTGTACGTAGTAAACATTTTTTAGTATTTTAAATGCTTAAACAAATTAATCACATATCAGCTAAACCTTCCCCACTTCAGGGAGATCGGGCCGCAGAGCAGAATCAGAGAGCGCAGCGCTATTTGCGCATGCACGGTAGGGAAGCTAAAAGGCTTCACTGCTGGGCTCCCTTACCATGAATGGCAGCGGCAGCACCCAAGGTGCGATCCGAAGATCGCCTGGAGTGCCGACATTGCAGGATCCCTGGACAGGTAAGTGCCCAAATATTAAAAGTCAGCAGCTAAAGTATTTGTAGCTGCTGACTTTTCTTTTTTTTTTCATGCAGGCTGGAACACCGCTTTAAGTTTACTGTATAACAGTGTTTTTGGTTAAGTAAATAATAAATCTCTTCCTTCTATCTTATTACAGATCTAACCTGCTGGATAAAATTGTACATCTACCTACCCCTTCTGACTATTCTGTCACTATCTCTGCCCCTTCTGTGTTTACTTAACAGGAGGAAACCAGAATAAAGTAAGTACTTAGAAAATAATTTAAATTTTTTTTTTTTACTAGTAATGGTGGCGATCTGCGATTTTTAGCGGTATTGCGATATTGCAGCGGACATGTCGGACCATTTTGACACTTTTTTGGGACCATTGGCATTTATACAGCGATCAGTGCTATAAAAATGCACTGATTACTGTGTATATGCCATTGGCAGTGAAGGGGTTAACCTGGAGGGGGGGCGCTCTAAGGATTAACTGTGTTCCCTCAGTGTGTTCTAACTGTATGGGGGCTGGGCTGGCAGGGGGAGGGGAGTGACCACGGCTTCCATATACAGGAAGCCTGTGATCACAACCCTTCCCCCTCTGTCAGAACGGAGATCCGTGTTTACATACACGGACCTCCGTTCTCTCACTGCGGGGGGGCCATTCCGGGTAGCCAGCAGAGATCGAGTCCACTCTACCCGCTCCCTGCCCCTCCCATAACACAATGAGCACGCCTCCGGTGGTGCGCACTCACAATACTATTTATCAAGGCCGCCGTAAGGTGACGGCGGTTTGCGATAACGAGCCACTTTGTTGCCGTCACGCTGCGGCGGGTGGTCGGCAAGTGGTTAAATAAAATATTAACATTATATTACTAAATAGACTTGTGCATGGCTGAAAAACTAGTTTTTTTTTATTTTTTGTTTTTTTATTTTTTTGGAAATTAGAAAATTCGGAAATCCGAAATTCGGAAGTTCGCAGTAATTCGGCAATTGCAGTAACTGTGGCAATTCAGAAATTTGCGGTAATTCGGCAATTGTGGTAATTCAGAAATTTGCGGTATTTCGCCAATTGCGGAAATTCAGAAATTCGGCAATCAGAACTGCTGAAAATTCGAAAATAACAGAGAACATTTGAAATAATAACTAACTAATAAATAACTATTAAATTATAGGTATTGGAATTTCCTTGAAAATATGTCTGTTAGTGATAAATTTCATATTTAAGTTCACCAACAGCCTAAATTTCAAGGAAATTCCAATACCTATAATTTAATGGTTATTTATTATTATTTCAAATGTTCTTTCTTATTTCTGAATTACCGCAATTGCCGAATTTCCACGATTTGGAAAAACGAAAATTCGGAAATTTAAAATACGGAATTTGTCCGGATTGCCGAATTTCGCAAAATTCAGTAAAAACGAAATTCTGAACAAAACTAATTGCACAAGCCTATCACTAAACATATCTTTGTTTATTCATAAAGACTAAGGCTGGTCATACACTATACAATCTAATTGTACAATCACCTTGAGGCTGGGTTCACACTAGTGCCAATTGGATGTGGGTTTACCGCATCCAATTCGCAATAGGAGGAGATTCTGATTCTGCAAATTGCACAGGAGCCCTGTGCGTCTTTTGGTCTGTTTTCAGGTCCCAATTCAGCCCAAATTTCGAGCTAAAATCGGACCTGAAACTATGAACGGGGAGCTTGCTCCAGTGTGAACCCAGCCTTAGATCTACCATCAACTATGTAGTGCAAGGACCTGCCTGATTTGACACAAACTAAATGTATTGTTTACATTTTTCCACATAGTTTTTTGTAAATCTAAATGAGATTGTACAGTAGTTGTCCAATCAGATTGTATAGTGTAAGGCCAGCTTCAGAGCATTGAGCACAGTGCAGTAACGTACAGCAACCAGCTTTTATTGCCCTGGCCGCTGTAATCTGATGAAAGGTGACTTCTTGTTGGCTTCTATGGGCACTTTGCAGATCCCTATTGCTCTTTACATTGGGGTTGATTTACTAAAACTGGAGGGTGCAAAATGTGGCGCAGCTCTGCATAGAAACCAATCAGCTTCCATTTTTTTTTTTTTAGCAAAGCTTAACCACTTACCCACCGGGGCCCTTTTTTACATTTGTTGGTTACAAGTTAAAAACATTTTTTTTTTGCTAGAAAATTACTTAGAACCCCCAAACATTATATATTTGTTTTTCAAATACCCTAGAGAATAAAATGGCGATCGTTGCAATACTTTTTGTCACACAGTATTTGCGCAGCGGTCTTTCAAGCACGATTTCTTGGGAAAAATTTCACTTTTTTGAGTTAAAAAAATAAGACAACAGTAAAGTTAGCCCAATTTTTTTGTATATTGTGAAAGAGGATGTTACGCTGAGTAAATAGATACCATACATGTTACGGTTGAAAATTGCGCACAATCGCGGAAAGGCGACAAACTCCGGTACTTAAAAATCTCCATAGGTGACGCTTTAAAAAATTTTAACGGTTACCAGGTTAGAGGTGCAGAGGAGTTCTTTTGCTAGAATTACTGCTCACTCTCTGACGATCGCAGTGATACCTCACATGTGTGGTTTGAACACCGTTTTCATATGCGGGCGCGACTTACGTATGCGTTTTATTTGCTGCGCAAGCTCGCAGGGATGGTGGCGCTTTACATTTTTTTTATTTTTTTTAAATTGTATTTATTTATTTCTTTATTTTTAGCACTGTTTCTTTAAACAAAAAGAAATTCTGATCACTTTTATTGCTCTCACAAGGAATGTGAACATCCCTTGTGATAGTAATAGATGGTGACAGGTACTCCTTATGGGAGGATTGGGGGGTCTAAAAGACCCCCCATCCCTCCTTTGCACTTCACAGTATTCAGATCAGCAAAAACGGTGATTCTGAATACTGTCATTTTTTAAAAACACCGAGTAAACCGGAAGTGACATTGTGACGTCGCTTTCCGGAATTTGCAGAAGGAGACCCGATCGGGGCCGATTCCGGCTTCTATCAGGTCTCCTCTAAGCTGGCGGAAGATCTGGATTGTAGTTCCAGTCTACCGGTGTAACGGGAGGCTGGAGAAGAGTGGCGGAAGGCGGCAGGAGGGGGGGGGGGAGTCCCCTTCTGCCCCCGGGGATAACGATCGAGCAGCTCCTGAACCGGATCGGCCATTATCGCCGGATAGAGTCTATCTGGGGGATCCATTCACGCACGAAGGCTTGTGTCCATTCCACCTTTATGTGACGGGGTAGAGCTGGAAGGAGGTGCATCTTGAGCAGGGCTCACTGTAATCAAAGCAAATTTGACCACTCTTATATAGGGGGGTCACACACCTTAGGATAATTTCACACTGGGGGGGCGGGCAGTAGTGGTAAATTGCCAGTAGTTTAGCTGTTATAGCGGTGCTATGGTGCCGCTATGCAGGCGGGAGTGCAACACTTTTAACCCCTACAAGTGGTTAAAAGTGCCGGCGAGCTGTGCTTCTGAGGCAGTGTGCAGCCGCTTCGGAAGCGCTTGCCATTGATTTCAATGGCAGGGGTGGTGGAGGAGCGGTATATTACCGCTCCCCTCACCGCCCCAAAGATGCTGCTTGCAGGACTCTTTGTAACGTCCCGTAAGCGCACCGCCCCAGTGTGAAAGCACTCAGGCTTTCACACTGGGGTGGATGGGGGGGTGTTTTTCAGGCGCTATAAGGGAGATATTTTTAGCCCAAAAGCGCCTGTAAAACGCCCCAGTGTGAAAGGGGCGCAGTGAGGAATCATTGTTGGTGACACGCTGCTATTTCCTTTCTATTCACGGCACATGGGATGTTTTCTCCTACTTGCTATGAAACATTCATTTGAATGATGGATTGTTATATGCTCTATCTCTCTAGAGATAGATCAACCCCATTGCCTTGTTTAAAAAGCATGGATTCTGAATGACTGTTCTATGAAAATCCCAACTACTAAAACTTGTGATACTATCTAATACATACACATCGGGTCTTCTAAAGTGTCACTCTCTAAATAGTCTCTTTACAGGTCGGCCATGTGAAGATGAAATTACTTTTTTCTTTAAAAATTCGGGGAACACATTAAGAATAAAAGATTCTTGTTGGTCGGGCCGAGAGACGTATCCTCAACTTCAAACTCTCTCCGATAGCAAATTCTACAGAGATGCCCAACAACATGCAGACATTTTGAACTGGTTATGGACCTTCTTCTGGATCAATGACCTCTTACATTAGTACATTGCAGACGGAGCAGCTACCTATTTACACCTAAGGGTGGGTAGGCAGGAAGATGGCACACAAGCCACATGGCAGCATACTCCTTTTTTCTGGAGGTGGTCCTGAAGAGCCCAAGTCCACTAAAACTAGACCCAGTGCTTTGGTAGCGGGCCCTTCTCAAAGCACGTTCCAATATGGGCCAGCATTAAGATGAGCATGGTTGCACTCTTGCTAATCCTGTACCAAAGCGATACCAGCATGTTGCTGTCCCAAGTATCTAGTTGGGGGCAAATATTTTTTTTAATTCTTGGATGTTTTCCGTTTAAATAAATACATTCCAAAAGGTTAGAAGAAACAGGCATCATTCAGTGATTCATTTGAAGGTAGGTTTGAGTAGGCAGTAACAAGGAGATGCTAAAGGTACGAGGTTGCCTCATGTTAAAAAATTGTCAAATGAGTCTAAACTAAAATGGGGAGCGTTGTAATTGTATGTCAGTGTAGGTTGCCTAAGGGGTATAGGAAGAAGAAGAAAAGAAAAAGAAGGGGGAGGGGGAGCTCTAGGTTGGGTAAGTGGTAGGAAAGGGGGGCATGAGAAAGAAGGGTAGGAGGGGTATTCCATAAAAAAGTAAGGGGGTTCATGCACCACCCATTCACATGCCCCAATAGGCAGTGAGTTGCACAGAACAGTCAGGTGGAGTTATTTTGGTCTGTCGTAAGAGATCCATATTTTGGGCTGGATAGGAATTTTTATCTGCAGTGCAATGTTTTCCTAAATCTTATCTCTGTTGGAGGAAGAGGGTGAGGTCCCGCATTTCTCTAATTTCATTTAGCCAACCACAGTGACAGTGAGGCAATTTAGTCCCATTGAGTACGTGTATTCGTATCTTTCTCTTGTAACAACATTTTTTAAACAAGTCGTGATGTTGTAGGAGATATTTTGCTCAATCTAAGCCTAGGTTGATGTCTGTGAATTATAGGATTAATTCTCAGACTTTGTCTCAGAATAGGCATAAGATCGGACTTTCCCAAAAAAAAATCTGGAAAACCTGTACCCTCCTCTTCTTTACATCTCCAACCCATGGAAGGAAGGGTAAGAAAGAGTTTGTGTAGTTTTCAAGTGAGTGCTTACCACCCATCCTAACAATACATGGGCCACAAATGAGCAATCATACGCAATATTTTGGCAATAGTCAAATGTTACAATACGTGGGAAACAAACGGACAGTTGCTATAATACAGTGATGGCAACTGCTCATTTGATACAATACACAGGCAACAAACTGGAAATCATTATCATACACAGGCAACATAAAATGTTTACTATAGGCAATAAATGTTAAAGTAGATGGACATTCATATACTGGTAATGACAATTACAATGACACGCATCCCAACTCCCCTTCTCTTCCACCCAGCTATGTCATTGTTCCCAAGAGATCTATGAGATTCAATATGCACTTGTCACTAGTGTTATCCCTATTAACTAGCCTCACATTCCAAGACTGCCTACCTCTGTTGGTTAGTAATAACAACAGTATGTTGCTGAAGTGTGGCCTGTCCTGAACCCCTGACACAAAAAGTTTCTGGTTTCCCTTTTCTCTAAACACCTTACCCCCTCAACAAACATTCTTGGTTCATCAATTTTGAAGGAAGGGAAGTTCCCAAACTGCTTCACAGGGCACAACAGTGCAAATACACTCTTACAAGGTGGGAATGCCTAAAATTGGAGGTCTGCCACCCGCCGCCACCCCTTTAAAAATGAAAAGTCAGCAGCACATACAGTAGCTGCTGACTGTTAACATTAGGACACTTACCTGTCCTGGAGTCCAGCGATGTCAGCACCGCGTCGATCTTCGGATCGGCTGGTCAGGTGCAGCCATGTCCATTGCGGCTAAAGGAACCCGGCAGTGGAGCCTTTCGGCTTCACGGCCGGGCCCCTACTGCACACACGCGAGCAGCCGCGATGCTTTCTCACTGGCCTGGCAGCAGAGGAAGAGGAGGGAGCCGGGCTCTTAGATGTGGGAACAGGACACCTGTCAAAGACAGGTATCCTCTCTCCCCCCCCCCCCCCAAAAGGTGTCAAATGTGACACCAGAAGAGGGGGAGGAGGATCCGATCAGAGGATGTTCCACTTTTGAGTGGAACTCCACTTTAAAGTGTGAACAAAAAATCTCTGGATACAGGTTTAAATACTCATTAGATCTATTTTTTCAAAACACGTGTCTTCAGGGCAGCCTATCCCATCTCCACTTAAAAACTGTGCTTTTACTTTATCCATCAGCTCATCACGAGTTATTACCTTTTGTATCACTTGCCCCTTCTTTATAGATTGTAAGCTTTCGTGAGCAGGGCCCTTCTAGCCCTCTTGTATTGAATTGTATTGTAACTGTACTGTCTCCCTTTATTTTGTAATGGGCAAACTGTTGACATTATATAAATCCTGTATTAGAATAATAATTTTAAGATGAGAAGCCTTACTAAATAAGTTCATATCTAACTTGACCAAACATGAAAGAAAACTTATGCACTTGGGGGCTAAGAATATGCATGCATCATACATACTATTGGGAGTACAACTGGGGGAATCAATAGTAGAGAAGGATCTGGGGGTTTTGGTAGATCATAAGCGTGGCATGCAATGCCAAGCTGTGGTTTCCAAAGCAAAATCCTTTCTTGTATTAAGAGAGGTTTAGACTCCAAATAGAGAGATATCATTTTTTTCCCTGTACAAATCATTAGTAAGACCTCATCTGGAATATGCAGTTCAGTTTTGGGCACCAGTTCACAAAAAGGATATCGGAGAACTGGAGAAAGTACAGAGAAGGGCAACCAAACTGATAAGAGACATGGAGGAGCTCAGCTATGAAGAAAGATTAGAGGAATTTAATTTACTCTCTCTTATGAGAAGAGGAGATTAAGGGGGAATATGAGCAACATGTATAAGTACCAGTGGCCAGTGCCATCATGACCCCATATGGTAGAATAGGAGTTTCCTCCGTTCCCGGTATATCGGGAGGATGGGCTGTCTTTCCCCATATTGGCATGGCCTGGCTATTTGTCAGGTTGCCTGATATATTCAATATGATACCACATAGGGTTTAGGCCCGTAACCTTAGGGTTTTTTTTAGATGCCATCACCATTGCACATTTGCCCTCATTTAAAATTGAGTTTTTTGTCCTGTTTTATATGTAGGATTGGATCGTTTGAGACATGCGGCATATTGATATGTTGTATGTTTCAGATATTCCTTAATCTTTTCTTTATGTTGCTTTTCGTTCTAGTATGTTTGAATTTGAATTTTCACACATTTATGTTATATATGGTATATTTGCCTTATGTTAAGATGGAGGTTCGCCGCCTTCCTGTTTCCGGTTTCCAGTGTATATATTCGGCGGTGTGTCAGCGGCGCGTCTTCCATCCCCATGACTATGTCCCGTTGTTTGACGAAACGTACGTCGGGGAAGATGCGCTGACGTCACTGCTGAAAGATTGTTTGTTGTTTGCAGCCGGCCGGCTTACGTTGTTTACAATACCTGCATGCTTCTACATTGATGTAAGTGCAATACTTTTTACTTATTAAATCTTTTAAAACGGTACTACACTATCAGTGTTATTATTCTCCTCTTGGTGTCTGTGGTGAGACCTGCTCTGAGGGACCAACAAGTTACTGAGCTGCCAGTCACGGTTGTTCTATGGTGGATTCTGATGGTCCAGCTTGACATTCCTTTGGCATAATCAAGTCACACCTGCTTCATTGGGACCTCACAATTGCCAGATATATCCCCAGGTGGGGACCCGGGCTGGGGTACAGCAACAGAGCTATACATTGCTTACTTCTGGTAAGCTGCTTATATATTTGAGGTGGAGGTGTCACTATTGGCTTTACATCTCGCACACGGTGATCTATCTATCAAGAATATCTATGCCTTCATTGCATTTGATTAGTTCATGATTCTTCCACGGACTCTATTATTGTCTCATTTATGTTAACATATGTTCATGTGCATTCATATCCATTTTTGGCAAACTGTACTAGCGCGACCAGTTGTTTGTGAACGTATAAATACATAAGTGGTCCATATAGTGAACCTGGTGTTGAGTTATTCACTTTAAGGTCATCACAAAGGACAAGGGGGCACTTTTTGATGTAGTATAGACTCCCTCAAGAGCTGGTTCTGTCCAGCTCAGTAGATTGCTTTATAAAAAAGGCCTGGATTCTTTCCTAAATGTACATAACATACCTGGATGCTAACAGTTATAGGCAAAGTTGATCCAGGGAATATATGGTTGCCTCTTGGGGGATCAGGAAGGATTTTTCCCCTGCTGGAGCAAATTGAATCATGCTTTGCTGTTTTTGCCTTCCTCTGGATCAACTGTGGGTATGGGATTGTGTATATAGGATTGTTAAAAAAAAAAAAGTTTTGTTTTGTTTTCCCCTTTTTATTGGTTGAACTGGATGGACTTTGTGTCTTTTTTCAACCAGACTAACTATGTAAACAATCATTAAAGTAGCATTTCTCAACCTTTTTACTCCAGAGGAACCCCTTAAATAATTTGCAGGTCTCTATAAACCCTTACTAACACCAACTCATAGAGGGTCAATATGAAAAATGCCTCTTATGTTGTTGGTTAGTAGTAGGTTTGAACCCCTTCAGTGGTGGTCAGAGTGCCACACATACAGGCAGCTAAAAAGATCATTGGTGTCATGCTGCTTGCTCTACCAAGTGGCATTGGCGCTGCAACTACGCAGGCAGCATTAAACAGGAGGTCAAACAGGAACCCCTAGCAATAGCTGGAGGAACCCTAACTGAGAATCACAGCACTAAAGCATTGAGACAAATGTCATTGTGCTTTGCAGATATGAACATAAAAATGATGGACATAATGGTGCAGAAAATATTAATAAATAATACACAAAAAGACATGGCTTGACCATCATCAACTAACAAGAGTGAATCTGATACCATTAATGCTATCTATGAACAGCCTCCCAGCCCAAAAGAAGTTCTTTCTTTAGCAGAACATCTAGGTCAACTGATTTAGCTTCTTTCTAAGAAGGATTAAGCCTGCTTACACTAACCTATCACCCCGGTGTTGTATACATTGCTTAAAGTGCACAAAGATCCAACCCAACCGCTGGGTAGACCAAAAGAAGTGGGGGTTAGATCTTTGTTACTTTATTTAACAGAATTTTGTCTTCCTTCTTGCAGAAAAACACGGCTTATGTTGCAGATAGGGACGATTGTTTTTTTTTTTTTTCTTAAACCCAACTCTCCCTCGTAGATTCGGAAATCTATATGGTGAGTTGAGACACAAGTAGATTATAGATGTCAATCACTCACATGCTTGTAAACTACTGTTCTGGCTTGTATACTAAATTAGAAATGGACTTACTTGTAAAACCCTTGGAGTTTAACTTATATATCAATTACTTCTCATTTAAAGATACAATAGTGTGGTAAAGCTATGGGTTGCATCACCATGAACAAACTTGAAGAACTGTCTGTTTTTTCCACTGTAGTGTTCATCCTACATGGGGGTTTGGCATGGTGGTGTTCACTGTTTGGCGGGGCATCACTGGTTCCCTTCTGATCTTTAATGAGTACAATAACGAGGCTCACATACAAATACATCACCTGACCGGGAGAGTGAACGGAGCCCGACACCTGTGGGGCGGGAGGACACCAGGGAGTAGGAAGTTATGCACACAGAGAAGCATCAGAGGTTTACACAAAGGTACGGGGGGCACAGCATGGGTTGCTATGGATAAATCATCACTGTCAATGGGAGCTGGGTATGATCTGTGATCAGCATGTAAGACTGTCTTCTGGAGGCCAGGACTTAAGGCCCATACACACGATATGATTATCAGCCAACAACAGACGTACAACAGCCTGTTGTGCGGTAATCCGACCGTTAGTACGCACGATCCGACAGCCAATTTCCAATTACCATCCAACAGAAGTTGTCTGAGAAGACTAGAAAACTTGTTGGCCAACATGGCTTTGGCCAATTTTCGGCTCATGTGTACAGAAGTTGGCCCAACAAAAGTTGGAAGTGCAAACAGGCATGCTCGGAATCCAGGAAGTGTTCGGTCGTGTAAACCTGCATCCGTAATTCACAATTCACATTCACCTGATCTTCCTCTTTATACGCTTGTAGCACGTCATTACGTTCGCCTTTGTGGGACGATTACTTGACTACCGTCAGTACGCTAGGCAAAACCACAGACAGCCAATTTGGACAAAAGTTGGACGTGCGGTCGTACGACAATCGGCGTGTGTGTACGAGGCTTTAGCAACACAGCAATACCCTGAAAGGACTAAGACATCACCATGAATGGTAGTCTTATATTGTGATCTGTGCTAAGGATCCAGGGCTGGCAATGTTTATCCAGGCCACAGGAATGGGATCATTATGCATGGGAGCCTGGCATGGCCATGGTGCTGTCATCACCTGTCCAGGACATAGATCATAATGTCTGCACCCCATATGATGCAAGACTGGGAGATATATATCAATGGCAGCCTTGCTATTGCGATCTGTGCTGAGGACCCAGGGTTGTCATCTTCTGTCCAGACTATAGCAATAGGTCTCTGGGCAGTCTCTGACTGTCCTTTGTGCCATGTCCGCAGACTGTGACCATCTTTTATGCCATTTATGCAGTCTCTGACCATCTCTTCTGCCATTTATGCAGTCTCTGACCATCTCCTGTATCATGTTTGCAGTCTCTGACCATCTCCTGTATAATGTCTGCAGTCTCTGGCCATCTCCTGTATCATTTCTGCAGTTTTTGACCATCTCCTGTATCATGCCTGCAGTCTCTGACCATCCCTTGTACCATGCCCGATGTTTTTTTTTTCAATAAAAAAACTGTATGATTGAAAGCTCTGTTATTGTATTTTTCTTTTAAGACAAAAGAGGTTAATTAGTTCGGACAACTGTATGATTTGTTGTTTTATAGACCTCAGTATTCAGGTTTAATTGCAGTGTTGGCATTTTGAAATAAATAATTTTGTGTTGCAGTTTGGGCACACTGCCTCAAAAACGTTCACCATCACTGCCCTCGATAGCCTTTAGATGAAAAAAATAGTTGGAGGTTATCCAGAATCTTTTTTAAAATAGTTAGGATGTTGCCAATGTAAAAAAAAAACAGTAGTAGTAGAGTAGAGCTAAGCGCTAAGGAGCCAGGTGGAACAATGAGTATCAGATGCAGTTGTATACACCTCCTGGGAGTGGAAGCAAAGTAACATAAACCAAGAACAAAAATGAAAACAGGGCACTGAAATTAAGCAGTAGTTAGTAGTCAATGATGAAGGAAAATCTTGTCCAAGAAGAGGTTAAAAAGCAATGCAATGCTATTCAGTTTTGAAGAATAAGGCTGGGTTCACACTTGTCCGACAAACGGACCGACATTGTGAGCACAAGTCGCATTACGTCACAAAATCAATGTTTCCCTATGAGAGTCATCTTAACTGGTCCGACACAAGTCGGTCCGACTTTGAAAAAGGTTCCTGTACTACTTTAATATACAAAGAAAACAGTATTGCGCTTTTGAAAAAACCTTAGTGTAGCAGCAACATATAGTGCGATAATAACACCTAAGCAAAATATATAATCAAATCAGTTGCGCTTAAACCAATATAATGAAAAAGATAATCATAAACGTGATCAGATTAATAAGTGAAAATATTGAAAAATGAAATTAAATAAATAATGTCCAAAGATATGAATATAAAATGAGTGGAATGACTACAATATTCAATATCCACACACTGGTAGTGAAGAAAAATGGTGAAAAAGTAGTCCCAAAAAAACATAGACAAAGCAAAAAGTCCAACACCATGCAGTTGTGAAGTGACGTATATGGAATACTGGTTATGACATTCAAATCCACCAAAAGAGGAGGTGAGCCGTCACCGATGATGTGTACACCTCTAAGTTTAATAAAGGGTACCCTTACCGGAGGTAGTGGACCTACTGTCACTAGTAAGTCGCAAGCGCTGGCAGAAAATAACCCTCTGCGGGGTATAACCCAAGATAAACTCGTCTCTTCCTAATGGTAAAGCAACTTCAGTGGGAACAGCCTTTCTCCAGCCACAGTACTCGTTAATTACGCATGCATCATCATGAAAGAAAAAAACTCACATAGCGTAATTCTATTATGACATGTATTTATTGTAGATGACAGATTGGGTACTCACATGAAACGATCATTTAAAAGCATAAGAACAAGCCGGCATAAGAAATAAAAACAGCGTTTCCCGTTCCTCTCGGACGTATGGGCGTGATGACGTCAGTCGTGGCTCCGCCCTACATGTTTCGTCATACGTGACGTCGTCAAGGGGCACGGGCAACGTACTGACGCACCACTTATTATACTAATTTCAGCGAACCAAGCCTCACTCTGAGAGCCGGCCGCCATCTTATTGAAGACCGGAATCACCATATATGGCATCATAACATCCACAGATGGGAGTCTCTGTCTTCCTAAGGAAGTGATAGATCTTCCAAATGTATACATAATAAATCAACTCAGCATATAATATAATTGACAATATCAAATAGATAAATAACAAATAATTTATATTGATAATTCTAAATTAAACCATAAAAAGGAAAAAAGAGAAATAAAAAAATATATAATAATAAAATGGAATTAAAATTATATATCAGATCCAGCGGTGATAAACCGTCACCAAATCGTGTAAGGTCATAATCAGCACGCTTGAACCATATTGAAAATCCGAGCGTGGAGTTTATTAATCCACTTAAAGTGCTAATGTTGGTAAATCAATAGAAACGACTTTCAAGGATAAGATTAATATTAAAACATATTAGGTTACAATGTTCAATATAAGGAGGAAAAAAGACCCATAGTTTGTCAACATTGAAAGGACAAACCTAAGTTCAAATATATTGATTCCAATGATCACACATATCAGAAACATACATTCCTTGGGTAATAAAAAAGGCCCTCATAAGATAAAAGAAAAAAAGATACAAGAAATAGGGGGGAGACGTAACCCAAACTCAAACATGGGTATACCTCTGTATCACTAATATTTTTCAAACCTACTCATAAAAATTGGGTCATACCACTTGAGTAACCTAAAATGCTAATATGAGGGGTTGGTGTAAAGAGCACCCCCCGATAGTGCCCCTTGACGACGTCACGTATGACGAAACATGTAGGGCGGAGCCACGACTGACGTCATCACGCCCACACTTCCGAGAGGAACGGGAAACGCTGTTTTTATTTCTTATGCCGGCTTGTTCTTATGCTTTTAAATGATCATTTCATGTGAGTACCCAATCTGTCATCTACAATAAATACATATCATAATAGAATTACGCTATGTGAGTTTTTTTCTTTCATGATGATGCATGCGTAATTAACGAGTACTGTGGCTGGAGAAAGGCTGTTCCCACTGAAGTTGCTTTACCATTAGGAAGAGACGAGTTTATCTTGGGTTATACCCCGCAGAGGGTTATTTTCTGCCAGCGCTTGCGACTTAATAAGGAATAGTAGGTCCACTACCTCCGGTAAGGGTACCCTTTATTAAACTTAGAGGTGTACACATCATCGGTGGCGGCTCACCTCCTCTTTTGGTGGATTTGAATGTCATAACCAGTATTCCATATACGTCACTTCACAACTGCATGGTGTTGGACTTTTTGCTTTGTCTATGTTTTTTTGGGACTACTTTTTCACCATTTTTCTTCACTACCAGTGTGTGGATATTGAATATTGTAGTCATTCCACTCATTTTATATTCATATCTTTGGACATTATTTATTTAATTTCATTTTTCAATATTTTAACTTATTAATCTGATCACGTTTATGATTATCTTTTTCATTATATTGGTTTAAGCGCAACTGATTTAATTATATATCCTGTACTACTTTGGTCCGACTTTGGTCCTACTTTAGCCCATTGAATATCATTGAAGTCGGATCAAAGTCGGATCCTTGTTCTAACCATCCGACTTGTGACATCTGACTTGGTGATTACAGCAGCAGTAAAAGGAATTTATCTCACACTGGGATTGTTTTGATTGGTCAAAGGACAAGTCACTATCTTAAAGTCGGAGAAAAATCTTATCTTGTTCATTCAAGTCGGATGGAAGTAGGACCAAAGTAGGACAGAAGTAGGATCGATGTTGCAGGGCAAAGTAGGATCAAACGTCTGACCGTTTTTGTGTCGGATAGCGTGAACCCAGCCTGAAAGTAAGCTAGCTATTTATTGGTCCATCCCTGGGATCTCCCGTTTCTCCTCTTTCTTGTCTTTATTCTTACCCTTTGCCTCTTTTGAGTTGTTATATTAATTGTTATGCAATTTAGCAATGCAGGAATTGTCTCAGACCAAATGTTAGCTCTACGGGGTCTTCTCAGTGATCTGTATGTAGCTTTTGGAAACAGAAGAATACCAGGAGAACCCATGAGTAGAATGTATTTAGCGTATTTTGTGAGCTGTTATTCTGGTTTTCATAGTTGGATCTGTGTAATGACTTTTATTCCTTTTTGTATCGTCTTTTATACATTCAATAAAACATATTGAAAGTACAAGAATATGCATATTTGCTTAGCGAGTTTTGTAATCCAGATAAACCTGTTGAACTATACAGTCAACTTTTGAACTCTTTTCTCTACAGCTTTGTCAAGGACAGCCCAAGCATCTGATTTTAATAGTGAAGGAGCAGCAATAGCTTCCCCCCTTAATAAAGTGATTGTAAAGTCTAGTTTTTTTTTGTGTTTTTTTAAATAACAAACATGTTATACTTACCTGCTCTGTGTAACGGATTTGCACAGAGCAGCCCGGATCCTCCTCTTCTCGGGTCCCTCTTCGCTGCTCCTAGCCCCTCCCTCCTGTCGATTCCCCCCACAGTGCAGCAGCTTACTATGGGGGCACCCGAACCAAGCTGCAGCTTCGTGTGTCCATTCAGACAAGAAGCTGTAGTTTGGCCCCACCCCCTCTCTCCCCTGATTGGCTGACTTTGATTGACAGCCCAGGAGCCAATGGCACCACGGCTGTGCCCCAGCCAATCAGGAGGAGGGAATCGTGGGCATCGCTGGATAGAGAGGGGGCTCAGGGTAAGTATTAGGGGGTGCTGGGAAGGCTGCTACACACAGAAGGTTTTTTATCTTAATGCATATAATGCATTAAGATAAAAAAAATCTGCCTTTACAACTCCTTTAAAAGATAGTTTTTAATTTAAGATACATTAATAATTTAGTTTATTCAACATGAAATGGAGCTTAGTTATGTAGCAGGAGGCTGTATATTTTGCAATATTTACATTTTTGGTAAACTCATTCAATAAATCCATGCTCTGGAAACTGAGATAACAGGCACTGCACTGATGCATTCACACAATTTCACAGTAACCATGAGATAAAACAGAGTTCATGAATGTTCCTTTATCCCATTGTTCTGCAAATCTATGTACACTACAAACTGTATGATTGAATTGGTTCTGATATCGCTGTTTTACTAACCTGACAGCTTATTATTCTAAATCGGAAACCTTAATTTTGTTTGTTTAAATATTAAAGATTCTAACTACCAGCAAGAATAAGTTGTTACATGAAAGAGCACCTGTCATTTCAGATCCATCATGACAACGCCTGTTAGCAGGCATCCACTCACCTGCTGCCACCACGTCCCTCACCTTGTTGTGTCACTGCCGCATCACCAGCCATTCCATTAAAGTGAATGGGAGTGTCGGTGAGTCAAGAGGGTCAGAGGAGGACAGAGATGACAGTTGCTCTTAAAAATCTAGGATTTAAATCGAGTTGATTTAAATCAAGCCCTTTTACTAGTAATTAAAATTGTGATTTAAATTGATTTGATTTAAATCAAATCCACCCTGTGCAGTAGTAAAGCTATTTTTATAAAAATGTATTTATGATTATCATTAATGAATACATAACTGGTGGTAAATCAGTGTATATTTTTCCCCCTTTTCTACTTGCATATTTGCTTTAAAAGCCCATCTCCAGTCAAAATTAGATTCCAGCTGGCATTTTCCGAATATATGAAAAAGTTGAAACCTAAAGACCGCATCTTGTTGATTACTGATTAAAAAGATCTGTGTATGATAAGTGCATTCTCTCCTCTTAGGTCTAGATCTACGACATCAGTAGTTGTGGTTTCTCATTTCTTCTAAAATAATTGCATCTGTGCAGAAACCGCGGTTTCCAAGCACAACTCTAAATTTTGCAGTCATTTACTTTACTTCTCCTCCTGTCTGTCCTTCAGTGTCACACTCCGATCTGCAGACAATGCTGCCTGAACTCTTCTTGGTCCTTTCAATATTTCCCTCTCTACTTGTTACAGGTCAGTACACTGTATAGAGCCCTCTGTATTATTTCATTTTCTGAAATTAACATGTGATTGCAGAATATAGTTGAACCTAAACTTACAGCAGATATTTAAACACTCCAAAGACATGCTGGTAGGGCAATTGGGTCCAAATTGGCCCTAGTATGCGTATGTATGAATGTAAGTTAGGGACCTTCGATTGTAAGCTCCTAGAGGTCAGGGTCTAATGTGAATGTACAATGTATATGCAAAGTGCTGTGTAAATTGATGGTGCTATATAAGTACCTGAAATAAAACACATTTAAAGGCCTTGTGTTTTCTAGTTAAAGTGTACCCTAAAGTAAAAAAAATACTAATTTATTTCAATTTACCAATCTTTGGATTTGTTGCCTGCATTAATTTCCCCTTTTCAGGCTTTTTCCCCATGATTCCACCAGTTACACGCTTCTATCTTCTATCACAATGCTCATTGTACTGTGTCTGTGGAGTGGCAGTGTTGTCACCCCAGGCTCCTTTTCTGATTTGGACTACAAACACCTCCCCCTGCATTGTAGCTCACAGAAGGTAGCTGGAAAGGCTGATAATAATAGTGAGATTTCAGCTCAGTCCACTAAAAGTTACAAGAACACAAGCTTTCTGTCCGAATCAGCAAGTTTTTTCTGTACTTGATGAATATGTACTTAGATATGGTGGCTAAGGACTGGTAAGCTACAGTTTTTTACATGTTTTGGATCTGGGTTTTCATTTACTTATTGTATGTATTGTATATACTACTAGAATTAGTACTTGACTATGTCTTGATATCAATCTCTTGTCATGCTGTGCACAGTAGCAGTAAGACTGGGAGATGGAGAGGCAACATTAGAAGCCAACCAGGATATACTGCATGCACGTGTGCTGCCAGGGAACATGCAGACTGGAGGAGAAAGAAGAGTTAACAATGTCTTCATTGCCTAGTCACCAAGCTATAGGTGGGGAGGTGGCCTTGGTGGATCTCTCAAAATACCCTGTAAACAATAGCTTTCATATAGAAAGAGTCCAGCAGCTTCTATCTAGAAGTTCCTCCATATTGCTGATACCCAGTCACTACAGGCATGCATCTTGTCCAGCATGTCTAAACACCTGTTCCTCCTGTCTAACACAATGGTTCTTCTCAGTTCATGTGCCCAGTAAGTGACTGGCACCTTGTGCTGTTTTTCCTTCTCCCAGTCTAAGCTCTACTGTACCATATACATTTGCAATATGCTGAAGTTTTTACAGGCTAACGACAGCTTTCCAAATTACATTGCATCTGTTGGGGCCTAGGGATTAATGGGCATGGGATATTTGGTTGATTCAGTTATATTTGTTTTTATTTTATGTATTTGCTTTTTACATTCTTTTTTTATTCATGGGGGATCCAGATCAGATAAGGTAAGAACTATGGAACACAAAATAGGCTGAGCTGCTAGCTGGATATTAGATACTTTACTATAATGACAGCATTAAGCATCAAAATGTGAACAAACAGACCACTTAAGTAAAAAAGTGAATAAGTGAATATTGTAAATAAAAACCCAACAATTAAATTAAGTGAAACAATTCATAAACGTCTCTTTGAAGGGCGGAATACACCAAGTAACTGAATTAAAAATATAAAGTGTATCAACTGTAAAAGTTCATGTAAACAGATATAAGGTGCATTGACTGTAAAAGTTCATATGGACAAGAAAATCCCAGGTAGGTGGACACCAAGTGATTCTATGAATACAATAGTGAAAAATCCTCCACCAGGTATAGTAGCAGCTTACCGAATGTACACGCAAAAAGCACTTTGGCTTATCACCCAGCCTGGGGCCCCTTTGGGGGTGTGAGAGGAACTCTTCTCCAGATGCCTCCTGAAGGCAGCTTGGCTTATCCCAAGGACCAACCAGTGTGGAGATGGTCACAGATGTAAAGACCAGGGACGCCTCTGTTGGTCGCTTGCCTCGGACCCCACTACAGGGTACTATCGGTTATCACCCCAACAGCTAGGAAGGACGGGTTCCGTCTCAGTACATGTCATAAATGCAAAAAAAGAAGCCTCCAATAGTGTATTACTGATTAAAAATTGGTTTAATGGATAAAAAATGCACTTACAGCATATACGACAGTCAGCGCATAGAAAGCAACAAGCCGGCCGACTCAGTATGTATGCCTCCAAAGGCAGTGATGTCAGCGATTTCTCCGGACGTATGTTTCGTCACAAAATGGACATCGTCACGGGGATGACGCTGTCCATTTTGTGACGAAACGTACGTTGGGAGGACGCTCTGACGTCACTGCCTTTGGAGACATACATACTGCGCCAGCCGGCTTGTTGCTTTCTATGCGCTGACTATCGTATATGCTGTAAGGGGAGGGGAACCTGAGCTGCCTCAAGGCAGAAGCTGCCAGAGAGAGAGGGAGATTGAAAAAGTTACATAGTTACATAGTTAGTCAGGTTGAAAAAAGACACAAGTCCATCCAGTTCAACCAAAAAAAACAAAAAAAAACACATACATACACATATATAAAAAGGGGAAAGGAAGCTGAGAGGAACCCTTACCCCCTCAGTCTCATCTTGACTGGTTGAGCCAACCTAGCAAGCAAGTGGGACCTAAACAGCAGGAGGCCTGGGCATAAGTCACCATCTATGCTGCAGGACATTAATGGACTGAGTGAGCAACCTCTGCCTGTTTCACCACCCAAAGCCAGGTGGAGAGGCAGCCAGGTGAAATTACCAGCTAGTCATTCAGGAGGGACAGCTACTGCCAACCTTTAACCCCTCCTTGGGATAAACTTATGCTAATGTACCAGAGCTGGGATCAGTATTGGAAGTGCTTTTCCAGTCTGTTAAAAGTAATTTCCCCTGGAAACAAAGTCTGGAGTTTTGTGCTAAGAAGACAGTGTAGCCGCAGTGGTCCTCTCCTCAAAGTTCTTCTACACGTTTCACCCTCCAAAGCCTACAAAGGAGAATGCAGCTGAGTGCAATATTCAGCTAGCTTTCAGAGGAACAGCACACAGTTATTGTCAGGGATTCAGACGAGTGTTGAGATCGCGCACGGATTCAAGCAAAGTTTCCCATGACCGTTCGGAAGTGCGCACATGTACACATGCGCAAGGATGTTGTCAGGACACCAAGAGCATGAGGACTCTAGGACCCAGAATCCATCAGAGCAGGAGGGCTCTAGGACCCAGCATCTCTGTCAGCACATCACATGGGCCTTTAAAAAGGAAGTCAGACTTTGGCTGAAATGCTGTCTGATCTGCAGCTAGTCCGTTCCTGATACCTGCTATCTGTTATCTGCTACCTGATCAACTACCTGCTCGACCAGGCTTGCCTTGACCATTCTGCCTTCTCCAATCCTGACCCAGCTTGTTTGACTTCGCTTCTTCTGCCAGCCTGATACCTGTTACTGAATCCGGCCTGTTCTCTTACCATCCCTTCTGCCTGCTTGCTGATCCGTTCCCAACCCGTCTTGTCTCATGCCTCTTCTGCCTGCCTGCATCCAGCTACTGTGATTGCTGATCTGCTGCTGCTGTTCCAGCTGTCCGCTGTCCAGTGTTCCAGCCTGCCTGCATCCAGCTACTGTGATTGCTGATTGTCTGCTGTTATTCCTATTCCAGCCCATCTGCTATCCAGTGTTCCAGGCTCAGCTTCCAGTATACGGTCTACAGCTGTTGACAAGACGCACTCCTACCTCGCTGTGCCCACGAGACCAATGTCCTCACTCCAGTGGGCTCTGAGCCAGGGCTGTATGAGAGGTCTCCTTCTACAAGAGACAGGCTCAACTATCAGGTATGTGGTCCTCATTACAGTATCAGACAGCCATGTCTGAGCCTGCGGGAGGAACCACTTCAATGGAGGAGATCTGCCAGCACCTTGCTGCACTTACTCAAGCCGTCAGGTCCTTGCAGGAAGGCTACACCAGACTGGAACATGGCATCCACCTCTGCAGCTCCAGCTGCCATCTGATCCCAGGGTCCCCACGCCTGAAAGATTCTCATTCTACGGGGACCGGACCAAGTTTCGGGCTTTTCGCAATGCCTGCCAGCTGTTCTTCGCCCTGCAACCACTGACTTTTTCCCTGGAGGTGACCAAAGTAGGGTATGTCATCGCCCTGCTTTAGGGAGAATCACAATCCTGGGCCCACAGGCTGTTGGAGGAGAATCATGCACAAGTACAGACCCTGTCAGCCTTCTTGGATGTCAGCTGTATGACGATCCGCAGCGTACCACCACCACAGAAGCTGCCCTGCATGCGCTCCAGCAAGGCCGCAGAGCGGCCGAGGACTATGTTACAGACTTCAGACGCTGGAGCACAGATACCCAGTAGAATGATGCAGCTCTGTGACACCAGTTTCGCACGGGACTCTCTGATGGACTTAAAGATGAGCTTGCTAGAGTGGGAACCCCCAACACTCTGGAAGGACTGATTTCCCTGTCCATTCAAATTGATCGACGGCTCCGTGAGCGACGAGCCGAGAGAGCTGCACAACCTCACAGGCCTACCTGGATGCTGCCTAGAGTTCCTATCCACGCCTCCTCTAGACCAGCTCCCACCATGTCGGTTGCTAACATTCCGGAACCTGAACCCATGCAATTGGGATTGATGCGACCTTCACTGACACCTGAAGAGCGACTCCGGCGCCGGCAGAATAATTTGTGCCTGTACTGCGGAGAGATGGGACACTATGTTCGCAACTGCTCTGCCAAGACCCGTAAGTCCGCACCTCTTATTCCTACCAGCCTGTCTACCCTGTCTGCCAATGGCGCTCACGTCGCTCAACCTCTCTCGTTCCAGCTGCCGGGAAGAACCCTCCTAGTCAGCGCCATCATTGACTCCGGAGCATGCAGTTGCTTTATTGATCTCCAGTTCGCCCAGCAACACAGGATCCCCCTGCAGCCCAAAACGCATGGCCTTTCAGTCTAACTTGCTGATGGGTCCCACATCAAGTCTGAACTGGTCACCCAGGAGACCCCTTTGTTGCCTGTCAGATCTGCACATCATATGGAACTGTTAAGCTTGGATGCCATATCCTCCCCACTCTTCCCAGTCATTTTGGGGCTTCCATGGCTCCAAGCTCATGATTCACAAATTAATTGGACTACTGGTGAAGTCAAGTTCTCTTCCTCCTATTGTCAGAGACATTGCACCTCCAGCACTTCTGTCACCCCTCCGGCTCTATTATGCCTCAACATGGACCCAGAGATTCAGCAGTCAGTACCTGAACCATACCACCCGTTCCTGGATGTGTTCAGCAAGCAAGGGGCAGACACGCTTCCCCCTCATCGGCCTTATGACTGTCCAATTGATCTCCTTCCTGGGGCTGAGATCCCGTATCTTTCCACTAACCGAATGGGAGCAAGAGGCTTTAAAAGACTATATTGACGAAAATCTTGAGAAAGGGTTCATTCGTCCTTCCAAGTCCCCTGCTGGAGCAGGACTATTCTTTGTCACTAAGAAAGATCAGTCACTTAGGCCATGTGTGGACTATAGAGAAATGAATTAAATCAGGATTAAGAACTGTTACCCCCTGCCTCTAATGACCGAACTATTCCAGAGACTGAGATCTGCCTGCATTTTCACTAAACTGGACTTGAGAGAGGCTTACAATCTGGTGCGCATCAGAGAGGGGAATGAATGGAAAACTGCTTTTTGCACCAGGTTTGGACATTACGAATATCTAGTAATGCCCTTTGGACTTTGTCATGCACCTGCCACTTTCCAGCACTTCATTAACGATGTGTTCAGGACTTTTTGGACATTTTCGTGATTGTATACCTGGACGACATCCTGATTTTCTCTGGATCCCTTGATCAGCATCGTGGCCATGTCAAGCAAGTGCTGGAGAGACTCCGCCAACACAGACTGTTTGCCAAGCCAGAGAAATGTGAATTTGGAAAGAGGAATATCCAATTTCTGGGCCTGATTATCTCTCCTACAGGAATTGAGATGGACCCACAGAAGGTCTCTGCTGTGATCAACTGGCCAGTACCCACAGACAAGAAGGGAGTGCAGCGCTTAGTGGGGTTCGCAAATTTCTATAGGAAATTCATCAAGGGGTTTTCCACCATCATCTCCCCTATCACGCGACTGCCCCAATTTTGAGTCACCCGGATCCTGCATTGCCTTATGTCCTTGGGGTTGATGCTTCTGAAATCGCAGTGGGAGCAGTCATATCCCAGGGGCAGGGAATCAAGGACACCCTGCATCCTATGGCATTCTTTTCACGGAAGCTCTCTCCGGCCGAAAAGAATTATAATGTCGGAGATCGAGAACTTTTGGCCATCAAAGCTGCCTTAGAGGAGTGGAGGTATCTTCTGGAAGGTGCAACTCATCCAATTCTTATTTATACTAACCATAAGGATCTTGAGTATTTACGTTCAGCCAGATGCCTGAGACCACGTCAAGCCAGATGGGCCTTGTTCTTCTCTTGCTTTAACTTCCACATTACATACCGTCCCGGTTCAAAGAATACCAAGCCTGATGCCTTGTCCCGGATGTATGATGGGCCCAAGGATTCCTCTGTTCCTGATACCATCCTGCCAGCAGGTAGCTTCCTTCTCGTACAAGTGGATCTCCTGTCACAAATTAAACAGGCATCCATGTCCCAGTCCAGTCCTGCCGGGTTAACCCTCGCTTGCTGGGATAATATGCTTTGGAGAGGAGATTGAGTCTTGGTATCAGAGAATGTTCGGGTACAAGTGCTAAAGAACCTGCATGACCACAGAACTGGTGCAGCGTACTTTCTGGTGGCCTAAGTTGTAAGGCTTTTGCAGGAAATATGTAAATTCATGCCCAGTTTGTATCCAGAACAAGACAGCAAGAAATCGAGCCTGGGGTCTACTCAAATTCTTGCCCATTCCAGACAGACCCTGGCAGATGACCTCTATGGACTTTGTTGTTGAACTACCACTTTCCGAAGATTGCACAGCAATATTTGTGGTTGTTGATTGTCTGTCCAAGATGGCTCACTTCTTACCCTTGAAGAACACCCCGTCTGCTGCAGAGACTGCCCGAGTCTTCATTAAGGAGATTGTTAGGCTACACGGAGTACCTGCCAACATCGTGTCGCACTGGGGGGTCCAGTTCACTTCCCGCTTCTGAAAAAAATATGCTTTGGAGAGGAGATCAAGTCTTGGTATCAGAGAATGTTCGGGTACAAGTGCTAAAGAACCTGTATGACCACAGAACTGGTGCAGCGTACTTTCTGGTGGCCTAAGTTGTAAGGCTTTTGCAGGAAATATGTAAATTCATGCCCAGTTTGTATCCAGAACAAGACAGCAAGAAGTCGAGCCTGGGGTCTACTCAAATTCTTGCCCATTCCAGACAGACCCTGGCAGATGACCTCTATGGACTTTGTTGTTGAACTACCACCTTCCGAAGATTGCCCAGCAATATTTGTGGTTGTTGATTGTCTGTCTAAGATGGCTCACTTCTTACCCTTGAAGAACACCCCGTCTGCTGCAGAGACTGCCCGAGTCTTCATTAAGGAGATTGTTAGGCTACACGGAGTACCTGCCAACATCGTGTTGCACCGGGGGGTCCAGTTCACTTCCCGCTTCTGGAAAGCCTTGTGTGAACCACTACAGATTAAGTTGGCATTCTCTTCGGCCTATCATCCACAGACCAACGGGCAGACAGAACACACCAATCAAACTCTGGAGCAGTACCTCCGCTGTTTCACGTCCTTCTCCCAGGATGATTGGGTATCTTTGTTACCACCTGCAGAGTTTGCTTATAATAATGCCAGTCATCCGGCCGCGGGGCAATCCCCATTTTTTGCAAACTATGGCTTTAACCTATCTTTCCTGCCTGATATCATTCCTGAATCTACAGTTCCAGCAGTACAGAGTGTAGCAGACTTCTTGGGTCGGAACAACAAGATTCTTCAGGAAGCAATCGCCAAGGCACAGGCAGACAACAAGAGGATTTTTGACAGGAAGAGAAGGGGGGAGCTGAAGTTGCAGCCTGGTGTTCAGGTATCGCTTTCTACAGCGAACCTTCGGTTGGCTTGTCCCTCCAAGAAGCTGGCACCCAAATTCATCGGCCCCTTTTCGGTGAAAAGAGTTATCAATGAGGTATCGTATGAACTTTCTCTACCTGACTCTTTAAAGATTCACCCTGTCTTTCATGTTGCCTTATTGAAGCCTGCCATGACTGATCCCTTCCCTGATAGAGGGTCTAGACCACCAGAGCTGGTCCTCATTGATGTATGAGTATGAGGTTGAGGCTGTCCTGGATTGCAGGAGGAGATAAGGTCAGACCCAATTCTTGATCAAGTGGAAGAGTTATGGCCCAGAAGACAACTCTTGGGAACCTGAATCTAATATCCATGCAAGGAGATTAATCAAAGTATTTTCCAGGCCCACCCGGAGAAGAGGACATTTATGGGGGGGGATATCAGGGATCCAGACAAGCGTTGTGATCACGCACGTTTGTGCGCATGCATGCACGCATTCAAACGAAGGTTCCCACGACCGTTCAGAAGCGCGCACATGTACGCATGCGCAGGGATGTTGTCAGGACACCAAGAGCAGGAGTACTCTAGGATCCAGAATCCGTCAGAGCAGGAGGGCTCTAGGACCCAGCATCTCTGTCAGCACATCACATGGGCCTTTAAAAGGAAGTCAGACTTTGGCTGAAATGCTGTCTGATCTGCAGCTAGTCCATTCCTGATACCTGCTATCTGCTATTTGCTACCTGATCAACTACCTGCTCGACCCGGCTTGCCTTGACCATTCTGCCTTCTCCAATCCTGACCCAGCTTGTTTGACTTCTTCCTGTTACTGAACCCAGCCTGTTCTCCAACCATCCCTTGTCTGCTGATTCTGCCTGCTTGCTGATCCGTTCCCAACCCGGCTTGTCTCATGCCTCTTCTGCCTGCCTGCATCCAGCTACTGTGATTGCTGATCTGCTGTTGCTGTTCCAGCTGTCCGTTGTAAAGTGTTCCAGCCTGCCTGCATCCAGCTACTGTGATTGCTGATTGTCTGCTGTTGTTCCTATTCCAGCCCATCTGCTATACAGTGTTCCAGGCTCTGCTTCCAGCATCCGGTCTACAGCTGCTGACAAGAGGCACTCCTACCTCGCTGTGCTCATGAGACCACTGTCCTCACTCCAGTGGGCTTTGAGCCAGGGCTGTATGAGAGGTCTCCTTCTACAAGAGACAGGCTCAACTATAAGGTACATGTGGTCCTTATTACAGTTATCCTCCATCTTTGCTTGGGGAATGCTCAGTTGAAGCCAGATGCGCCAGCATTTTGCAGGAAAGACTAATGTAGCCAAATACAGTCAGGTCCATAAATATTGGAACATCGACACAATTCTAATCTTTTTGGCTCTATACACCACCACAATGGATTTGACATGAAACAAATAAGATGTGCTTTAACTGCAGACTTTCAGCTTTAATTTGAGGGTATTTACATCCAAATCAGGTGAACGGTGTAGGAATTACAACAGTTTGTATATTTACCTCACACTTTTTAAGGGACCAAAAGTAATGGGACAATTGGCTGCTCAGCTGTTCCATGGCCAGGTGTTATTCCCTCATTATCCCATTTAAAAAGGAGCAGATAAAAGGTCCAGAGTTAATTTCAAGTGTGTTATTTGCATTTGGAATCTGTTGCTGTCAACTCTCAATATGAGATCCAAAGAGCTGTCACTATCAGTGAAGTAAGCCATCATTAGGCTGAAAAAACAAAACAAACCCATCAAAGAGAAAGCACAAACATTAGGTGTGGCCAAATCAACTGTTTGGAACATCCTTAAAAAGAAAGAACGCACCGGTGAGCTCAGCAACACCAAAAGACCTGGAAGACCACGGAAAACAACTGTGGATGACCAAAGAATTCTTTCCCTGGTGAAGAAAACACCCTTCACAACAGTTGGCCAGATCAAGAACACTCTCCAGGAGGTAGGTGTATGTGTGTCAGAGTCAAAAATTAAAAGAAGACTTCACCAGAGTGAAGACAGAGGGTTCACTACAAGATGTAAACCATTGGTGAGCCTCAAAAACAGGAAGGCCAGATTAGAGTTTGCCAAACAACATCTAAAGAAACCTTCACAGTTCTGGAACAACATCCTATGGACAGATGAGACCAAGATCAACTTGTACCAGAGTGATGGGAAGAGAAGATTATGGAGAAGGAAAGGAACTGCTCATGATCCAAAGCATACCACCTCATCAGTGAAGCATGGTGGTGGTAGTGTCATGGCGTGGGCATGTATGGCTGCCAATGGAACTGGTTCTCTTGTATTTATTGATGATGTGACTTCTGACAAAAGCAGCATGATTAATTCTGAAGTGTTTCAGGCAATATTATCTGCTCATATTCAATCAAATGCTTCAGAACTCATTGGACGGCGCTTCATCGGGCAGATGGACAATGACCCGAATCATACTGCGAAAGCAACCAAAGACTTTTTTTAAGGGAAAGAAGTGGAATGTTATGCAATGGCCAAGTCAATCACCTGACCTGAATCTGATTGAGCATGCATTTCACTTGCTGAAGACAAAACTGAAGGGAAAATGCCCCAAGAACAAGCAGGAACTGAAGACAGTTGCAGTAGAGGCCTGGCAGAGCATCACCAGGGATGAAACCCAGCGTCTGGTGATGTCTATGCGTTCCAGACTTCAGGCTGTAATTGACTTCAAAGGATTTGCAACCAAGTATTAAAAAGTGAAAGTTTGATTTATGATTGTTATTCTGTCCCATTACTTTTGGTCCCTTAAAAAGTGGGAGGCACATATACAAACCGTTGTAATTCCTACACAGTTCACCTGATTTGGATGTAAATACCCTCAAATTAAAGCTGAAAGTCTGCAGTTAAAGCACATCTTGTTTGTTTCATTTCAAATCCATTGTGGTGGTGTATAGAGCCAAAAAGATTAGAATTGTGTAGATGTCCCAATATTTATGGACCTAACTGTAGAATTTTTTCTAATGCCAATAGACCTTGATTTGTAAAGGAAGCATTTGTTGAAAGGTTGGTTGTTAGTAATGATTAGCAATGAGCTAAAGGTTCAAAACACAGGCTCAGACTGTACTATGAATGTTCAGAGGTTTGTATGAATACAGGATTTTCTGCTCATTCCGGGGGAGCCTAATGTTGCACGTGATTGACAATGGATTTACATCATGTGGCATTTCTTAGGGTTTTTTATTTTTTAAAGTGATTCTAAAGTCAAAAGGTTTTTTTTTTTACCTTAATGCATACCTTCCATTACTTGTTTCTCCCCCCTCCCCAAAACACTTACCTACATCAATTCAGAAGCCAAAACAATTACCTACGTCAAAGCAGCTGTCAGTTAAATCCTGTGAGAAGGGAGTTGGGGGTGGGGCCGAGTCATGCTGTGTGTGTCTAGGATGCACACAGCCCAGCTCAGGAGTGCACCATCCCGTGTTTCCCTATAGCACACAACTTGCTATTGGGGCACTCATAGTTGAGGAGGAACAGAGAGCACAAGCAGGGGACCCAGAAGAAGAGGTAAGAGACTGCTCTGTACAACACCATTACCATAGAAGTATAGTGGGAGGGAGAGCAGAACAGGCAGTTTGAATATTTATGGTAAATGCAATGTGAAAATGGCTGCGCTACCCACAAGAATGATGGTGAAAAAGAACACAGCTGCAACTTATATAGTGTGAATTCTACACCAACATGATAATAACAGTAAAATTAAATTTCGCTTGTGTAAATAATGAATCAATCAACACATCCCGTGCATATATTCGGAAGACAGCGCTGGGGAGGCCGGCATCTGTGGCCCAGTGGAGGTCTATATACACACAGGCGTTCCCTGACCCCCTATAATAAGGGGTCCAGGGGTCCCAGTAAGGGCACATCTTTATTGGTGGAGGATTTTTTTCACTTCAGTGGTGGTGTGGTGGATGTTTACTGGCCACGGCTATTTGGACAAGGCTCACATCTTTATTGCACGACCTTTTTCTTCAAGATTGGACTTTGGACTTTGATATATGTTTATGCACTTTTTTCTTTTTATTTTTGGTATACATTGATATTTTTTCATTTACACACATGCACGGGATGTGTTGATTGATTCATTATTTACACAAGCGCAATTTAATTTTACTGTGAATATTTATGGGACTCCAGCCAATTCATGGGAGGTGTGCCCAGAAGGTGGAGTACCCACAAATAGTCTGAGGCCTGGGCAGCAGGTGTAGTGTTCCTGCATCCAGCCCTGCAGAAGGAGACCTCTGTTCAGGGTTTCTGCGGAAGCTTTGAAGAAGGCACCACTAGGCTTGGCTGGGGGGGCATATATGAAGATCAAGTGTCCAGGGATCAAGCTGGGTCACATGGAAAGCTCGCTGGAGAGAGCCAGGAGAAAGTTGGTGGGAAAGTGTTCAACTGTCCTGCGGGTACTCTACATCTCCCTTACTAATAAGAAATGGGTGTATATTGGCAGGAGGCAACCAGTGATCCTGTGGCTAAGTGAGTAAATGACTCCTGAAGAGAAGTGACAGCATGTAGCTCTTAAACTTCTGAGGGAGTACAAGTCAGCATTAGAAATCCTGGGGGACATTCAGTGTGCGCTGTGCAGCCAGAAACTTTATGCAGCAGTGTAGCAAAAAATGCAGACATTTAGTGGAGTCCGGCCAAAAGTTGAGGGGTCCTCACATTGTTCAATTCCATTTTATTGGGGTATCCTATGCTCCTTATGCCCATCCAAGTTCATTGTTGCAATAAAAACATTAGGAGGAAGCCCTAGACTGTTTTCTGAGCCAGCGGAAGCATGCTAAAAATGCTGTGCGCCAGACCGCGTGTACTCAAAAGGGGGAAATAGGACCAAATTCACCAGCTGCTATTTAGGGGATGCTCTACATAAACATAAAATCATGCAGACACATGCACTTACATTGATCCTTCTTCTGTCTGCCCATAAGATCATCCCAATCCTCAGTCAGGCACTGGCCAATTTCATTTCAGATATTTCTTTTAGATATGTGGTCCACATATCTGGGAAGGGACTGATCCCAAATTCTGGGGTGTATTTTTATTTTCATGCTGCAATGTGCAAGTGGCCTAACTCAGTGCCTAGGCCAATTGTGTTGGAAATAGCAGAGCTTTCAGATATTTATGCTGCTATGATAGCTAACTACATATTTATGACATGTGTAATGTATTTAAAGTGTTATTAAACCCAGAACCCTGCATTCACTAATTATTTGTTAATTAAAATAATAATTTGTTAATCAAAAACAATAAATATTTTTCCAATTTTTCCCTTACAGTACTTACTGCCACTCCATTCAGCCACTGAAAAGGAAAAATATTAGGGAATTCTAGGTATGGAATTATTAACCTTTTTATAAATAACAAAAACTAATTGTTTAATAATAAAATTAATTGTTTATTAATCACTTACGTCCCAAGACCCAAATTATTGTGAAATTTATGTAATGTGTACAGTATTTATACATCAATCGATAGTATCGTCGTATTTATAGACTTTCGAGACGATAAAGGTTGTGTTAACCGGATCCGTGACTCAATCCGGTGAACGTGTAACGTCGTACTTTTATTTTTATGTGGGGTCTTAAACCCTAGTCAGGGAAGGGTCTATACACCTGGTGTATAGATTTT
>BLSH010347079.1:140115-160602 GCA_018402905.1 Glandirana rugosa | reverse complement strand
ACAGGTGGGGGCAGTTTGCAGCCAGTGACACAGGTGGGGGCAGTTATGTAGCCAGGGACACAGGTGGGGGCAGTTTGCAGCCAGTGACACAGGTGGGGGCAGTTATGTAGCCAGGGACACAGGTGGGGGCAGTTTGCAGGCAGTGACACAGGTGGGGGCAGTTTGCAGCCAGTGACACAGGGGGGGCAGTTTGCAGCCACTGACACAGGTGGGGGCAGTTTGCAGCCAGTAACACAGGTGGGGCAGTTTGCAGCCAGTGAGATAGGTGGGGGCAGTTTGCAGCCAGTGAGATAGGTGGGGGCAGTTTGCAGCCAGTGAGATAGGTGGGGTACATTGCAAAGTCGCCCCCCCTTCACTTACCCCATCCAACAGGCAGGATTCTTGTTGCAGAGATTCGGCATGCGAGAGCGCACTGGGTCTGCAGAGTTCGGCACACGGAGAGCGGCTGTCCCCCCCTCGTCGTCCCCGGGCGGTCATGGTCTCTGTGGGAGCGGAAGTCACTTCCGCTGCCACAGTGACCCGGCCCCGCATCCAATCATCCTGAGCGGAGGCTCAGGGCAGCCAATCAGCCTATGCATGGCCGCAGGAACAAGCGCACATGCATAGGCTTGAATGGCTGACCAATAGGCTCACTTACTTGGTTGTCATGTGACAGCCAAGGAGCCGAAAAGAAAAAAAAAAAAAGAAAGTCAATGTACCGGCGCCACCTGTAGGTGGGCAGGGTTGACTTTTTTTTTTTTCGTCTTTTGCCGGCGGGGAGGCGGCGCCCTAGCGCCCCTCCCACACCAGCCGCCGCCCTAGCGCCCCTCCCACACCAGCCGCCGCTGCATGACACTAATGCCACTAACCACCGGCCAAAAGACAGCTGAAAGTGCGAGCATGGCCACCCTGAACTGCTAAACAAATGAAAGGGAAACAGAAGAAAAGGAAACAAAGGAAAACAAGTCAAGTGAAGAGGACAAAACAAATCAAGCAAAGGAAAAAAGAAAAGAGAACAAAACTAAACAACACAAAATAAAATAAAATAAATGAATAAATGGGTATGTAAAGTATGTTTTTTTCTTTATTTACTTCTGTGACATGGTCTCTCCACAGATATATTTGGATTCTATTGTCTCCTGAAGAAGTGAACATTGCTTCACGAAAAGGCATTGAGATAAATTCCACCATCTGTTTGTTTTTGTGCAATTTTACCTCTAAACATACACAAACTTCAAATCTTCAAATATATTAATAGTAAAAGGTCAGGTCTGAGCATGTAGGCTTTTTACAAAATAATCTAGAGTGCGTGACTGGGGACAAAGAGAAGGCAAACTTATTAAATACTTTCTTCAGCTCTGTGCATACAAAGGAGAATATGGGAGCTCATGTCCATAATGGGGGTGGTAGTGACACAGCGCCAAATGACCCACATTGGCTCAAAAGTGAAAATGGTCCAGAAATATTTAGACAGAATAAAGGTGAATAAAGCACCTGGACCAGATGACATCCACCCACGAATCCTAAAAGAATTGATCAATGTCATTTCAAAGCCAATGTTTCTAAATTTTAGGGACTCCTTAATGACTGGAATAGTACCACTGGATTGACGTAGGGCCAATGTGGTGCCCATATTCAAAAAGGGATCAAAGTCTTTACCAAGTAACTATAGACCTGTTAGTTTAACTTCTATAGCTGGGAAGATACTGGAGAGTTTAATAGAAGACCACATAGATGAGTTCTTGCTGAAAAAATATTTTAACCCCTTCAGATCCGCGCTATTGCCGAAGTACGGCCCCATCGCGGATCTGAATTCACACTGCGTCAGAGCTGCAGAATGGGGAACCACCGATGTAAACATGGCGATTCTCCATTCTGTGAAGGGGGACATAACACATCTACTGACCCCTGTCACTGGGATCAGTTAGATCTGTTATGTCCCGGCCAGCCCAGCCCCCACGCAGTTAGAACACAATGAGGGAACACAGTTAACCCCTTCACTGTCCCCTTAGTGTTAACCCCTTCACTGCCAATGACATTTATACAGTAATCAGTGGACATTTAAATTTCTGATTGCTGTATAAATGTCATTGGTCCCAAAAAGTGTCAAAAATGTCCGACATGTCCGCCCCAATATTAAAGTCCTGATAAAAATCGCAGATCGCCGCCATTAATAAAAAAATAATAAAATGCCATAAATCGATTCCCATAGTTTGTGACGCGATAGCTTTTGCGCAAACCAATCAATATACGCCGATTGCGATTTTTTTTTACCAAAAATATGTAGAAAAATATATGTTGGCCAAACCCTATGAAAATGTATTTATTTCTTTTTTTTTGGATATGTATTATAGCAAAAAGTAAAAAATATTGTTTTTTTTTTTTGCAAAATTGTTGCTCTTTTTTTGTTTATAGCGGCGATCAAAAATGATGCAGAGGTGATCAAATACCACCAAAAGAAAGCTCTATTTGTGGGAAAAAAATTATAAAAATTTTGTTTGGGTACAACGTCGCACAACCGCGCAGTTGTCATTCAAAAGGCGACAGCGCTGAAAGCCGAAAGATGGTCTGGGCAGGAGGGGGGTTTAAGTGCCCAGTAAGCAAGTGGTTAAGTAGCAGACATCATAGATTCATGAAAGACAGAAGTTGTCAAACGAACCTGACTTCTTTTTATGAGGAGGTAAGTAAAACCATAGACAGAGGGGTGGCTGTGGACTTGGTATACTTGGATTTTGCGAAAGCGTTTGACACCGTTCCCCACACACGGCCAATGTGTAAGGTAAAGTCTACAGGCTTGGAAAGATCAGTTTGTAAATGGATAGAAAACTGGCTAAAAGACCAAATTCAGAGAGTAGTGGTTAATGATTCTTACTCTGAATGGTCTAAGGTTATCAGTGGTGTACCCAGGGCCGATCCTGGGCGGGTGCGCGGGGTGCACTGCACCCAGGAGCCGCAGGGAGGGGGCGCCGAACTGTAAAAGTTCTCCCTTCACTCCTCTCCACTTTTCAGGGCTGATCACAGTCAGGTAGCTTCCCGGAGGGCGGCGGCTGCTAGATGCGAAGAGCCCACTCTGTCCAGTGTATGAAACTCAGAGGGGGAGCGGCGGTGATGCTACAAGCAGCACACAGGCTGAAGCCACTCCCCCTCTGAGTTTCATACACAGGACAGAGTGGGCTCTTCTCATCTCACAGCTGCCGCCCTCCGGGAAGCTGCCTGGCCCTGCATCTGTCATAAAGAAGATTGCTGTGGACTCTTTTCTGCCTTCTCCCAGCATCCCGCCCCCCGCTCCTCTCTTCCTATGTCTGTTCCCTCCTCCCTCCTTCACTCTCCCTGCAGTACAGAGGTTAGGGGAGGGAAACAGAGCACAGTGTTCCTCCCTCCCCCTCCCTCCTGTATGCAAAGAATTATGGGAGATGTAGTCCACAAGAGGGGCGGGATTGCCTTCAAAATTAATGGGCAGAGTGTAATGTCCACAATGAGGTGAGTTTCTGATATAACATTTTTCACTTATGGGTACTCATTAGCTGGCACTGATAGACTGCACTGGTGAGGTGGCACTGGTATGCACTGGTAAGGTGGCACTGGTGAGGTGGAACTAGTATGTACTGGCAAGGTGGCACTGGTATGCACTGGTGAGGTGGCACTGGTATGCACTGGTAAGGTGGCACTGATATGCACTGGTGAGGTGGCACTGGTATGCACTGGTAAGGTGGCACTGGTATGCACTGGTGAGGTGGCACTGTTATGCACTGGTGAGGTGGCACTGGTATGCACTGGTAAGGTGGCACTGGTATGCACTGGTGAGGTGGCACTGGTATGCACTGGTGAGGTGACACTGGTGAGGCAGCACTGGTATGCATTGATGAGGTGGTACTGATGAGGCGGCACTGGTAGGTACTGATGAGGCAGCACTGATGGGCACTGATGAGGTGGCACTGGTGGGCACTGATGAGGCAGCACTGATGAGGTTGCAGCACTGATGGACTGCATTAATGATGTGGCACTGGTAGGCACTGATCAGGCTACATTGATGGACACTGGTGAGACGGCACTGATGAGGCTGCATTGATGGGCACTGGTGAAGCTGAACTGATGGGCACTGGCAGGCCCGGACTGGGACGAAAAATAGGCCTGGGCATTTTAGACTGAGCAGCCAACTTTTCCAGGGACCGGGGGGTGTCGTAGGCATTCGTGGCTGGTGTTGGTCCTCCATAATGTAATGTGCAGGGGACACTGTGATATAAAAGGGACTGCACTGTAAAGGGGCACTGTAATGATTACAGTCCCGTTTACAGTGCAGTGCCCCTGCAACCATACCCCCCTTTTACTCTCTGCTCACTGTGCAGATCTCCCGCTCATCTCACCCCCTGCTCCTTTACATCAGAGTCCACACAGACCCCCCTTACATCAGAGTCCACACAGACCCCCCTTACATCAGAGTTCGCACAGACCCCCCCTTACATCAGAGACCGCACAGACCCCCCCTTACATCAGAGTCCGCACAGACCCCCCCTTACATCAGAGTCCACACAGACCCCCCCTTACATCAGAGTCTGCACCGACCCCCCCTTACATCAGTGTCTGCACAGACCCCCCCTTACATCAGAGTCTGCACAGACCCCCCTTAGAGTCTGCAGAATTTCCATTTACAGTAAGGGGGAGCTCTGTGGACTCTAATGTAAAGGGGAACCCTGATTTAAGGGGGGATCTGATGTAAAGTGGTGTTGAGATCCCTGATTTAAGGGGGGTAGTGTGGACTCTGCTGTAAAGGGGAACTCTGATGTAAGGGGGTCTCTGCTTACCAAAGCCCCCCTCTTACATCAGAGTTCACACAGCACCCCTTAAATTCATTTTGTACACTGGGAGGCAGGAAAAAGGATGAGCTTACTCACCCCAGGAATGGAGACTCAGGCACATGCTGTCTGCAGCTCTCTTCTGATTTCAAACTTCCCGCCCACACATCCTCGTAGAGTGTGGGCAGGGCAGACACGGGTTAGAGGGGCGGGACTAGAAGCAGAGAGGAGAGCAGATCATCAGAACTGTCGGCATCGGCTCTGCGGCTGAGCAGTGTGTGTGAGACACACAGCTCAGCCCATTCAGCCGCTCGTAGTTCCGCTGGAGGAGACAAGCACGGCCTCATAGCGGTAGGTGAGCGGCGGCCGTGGCCTGTGTTAACCTTGTCCAGGCCGCGGTCTGCACTTACCTCCCGCTGTGCTGCCTGAACATCAATAGGCCATGGAGCTGGTGGCCCCGGCCCACCCGGCAAATGCCCGGTCTGCCCTATGGCCAGTCTGCCCCTGGGCACTGGTGAAGCTGGGCGGATGGGCACTGGTGAAACTGAGCTGATTGGCACTGGTGAGGCTGCATTGATGGACACTGAACAGGCTGCATTTATGGTCACTGAACTGGCTGAGCTAATGGGCACTGAACAGGCTGCATTTATGGGCACTGATACGCTGCATTTGATGGGCACTGGTAGGCTGCATTGATGCATTGATCTACTGTAGTATGTTTGCAGTCTTTGACCATCTCCTGTAGTATGTCTGCAGTCTCTGACCATCTCCTGTACTATGTCTGCAGTCTCTGACCATCTCCTGTACCATGTCTGCAGTCTCTGACCATCTCCTGTACTATGTCTGCAGTCTCTGACCATCTCCTGTACTATGTCTGCAGTCTCTGACCATCTTCTGTACTATGTCTGCAGTCTCTGACCATCTCCTGTATCATGTCTGCAATCTCTAACCATCTGCTATATCATGTCTGCAGTCTCTGTCCATCTCCTGTAGTATGTTTGCAGTCTCTGACCATCTCCTGTACTATGTCTGCAGTCTCTGACCATCTCCTGTATCATGTCTGCAGTCTCTGACCATCTCCTGTATCATGTCTGCAGTCTCTGACCATCTGCTATATCATGTCTGCAGTCTCTGTCCATATTTTGTATCATGTCCTCTGTCTCTGACCATCTGCTGTATTATGTTGCAGTCTCTGTCCATCTCTTGTATCATGTTTGCAGTCTCTGACCATCTCCTGTATCATGTTTGCAGACTCTGACCATCTCCTGTATCATGTTAGCAGACTCTGACCATCTCCTGTATCAATTATTCAGTCTCCGACCATCTCCTGTATCATGTCTGCAGTCTCTGACCATCTCCTGTATCATGTCTGCAGTCTCTGACCATCTCCTGTATCAATTATTCAGTCTCTGACCATCTCCTGTATCATGTCTGCAGTCTCTGACCATCTCCTGTATCATGTCTGCAGTCTCTGACCATCTCCTGTACTATGTCTGCAGTCTCTGACCATCTCCTGTATCATGTTTGCAGTCTCTGACCATCTCCTGTACTATGTCTGCAGTCTCTGACCATCTCCTGTACTATGTCTGCAGTCTCTGACCATCTCCTGTACTATGTCTGCAGTCTCTGACCATCTTCTGTATCATGTCTGCAGTCTCTAACCATCTGCTATATCATGTCTGCAGTCTCTGACCATCTGCTGTATCATGTCTGTAGTCTCATACCATCTCCTGTATCATTTCTGCAGCCTCTGGCCATCTCCTTTATCATTTCTCCAGTCTCTGACCATCAGCTGTATCATTTCTGCAGTCTCTGACCATCTCCTGTACTATGTCTGCAGTCGCTGACCATCCCCTGTACCATGTCGGCAGTGTCTGACCATCTTCTGTATCATGTCTGCAGTCTCTGCCCATCTCCTGTATCATGTCTGCAGTCTCTGCCCATCTATCTGTTGTATCATTTCTGCAGTCTCTGACCATCTGCTGTATCATGTCTGTAGTCTCTGGCCATCTCCTTTATCATGTCTGCAGTCTCTGACCATCTCCTGTTTTATGTCTGCAGTCTCTGACCATCTCCTGTATCATTTCTGCAGTCCCTGACCATCAGCTGTATCATTTCTGCAGTCTCTGACCATCTCCTGTACTATGTCTGCAGTCTCTGACCATCTCTTGTATCATGTCTGCAGTCTATGACCATCTCCTGTATCATGTCTGCAGTCTCTGACCATCTCTTGCATCATGTCTGCAGTCTCTGACCATTTCTTGCATCATGTCTGCAGTATGTCTGGGGACTCTTTCTAACAGACTCTCTAACAGAAGCCCTCTCTGTGTCCAATAGAGAGGCCCCACTCCAGGTCCCATTAGAGTACTCTGCTTCTCTTCCTGTACATTGTTTATTGTTAAGAGATCGTGGGAGGATATTAGGGTAACAAAGACTCCTTAGGGGAGCATTTCTGTGTTTATGTCACTGTCATAGAAACGTTTGCAAAGGGGGAAGTTATTAAAATGACCACGCCCATGTGGGGGCGCCAGAAATATTTCTGCACCCAGGCGTCTGTGACCCTAGGATCGGCCCTGGGTGTACCTCAAGGTTCAGTGTTGAGATCCTTACTTTGTATTATCTTTATAAATGATATAGGGTCTGGGATTAAATGTTTCATTTCGGTGTTTGCAGATGACACCAAGCTATGCAGTGGAACAACATCCCTACAGGATGTGACCAACTTAGAAGCCGACCTCAGTGCACTATTTTATTGGGCGACTATGTGGCAAATGAGGTTTAATGTTGATAAATGTAAAGTCATGCGCTTGGGGGCTAAGAATATGCATGCATTGTACATATTAGGAGGAGAATAGCTGGGGGAGTCAATGGTGGAGAAGGATCTGGATGTTCTGGTAGATCATAAGCTTAATAGTGGCATGCAATGCCAAGCTGCAATTTCCAAAGTGAGCAAAGTCCTTTCTTGCATTAGGAGAGTTATGGACTCCAGAGAGAGATATCATTTTGCCCCCCTGTACAAATCATTAGTAAGACCTCATTTGGAATATGCAGTTCAGTTTTTTCCCCTGCTGGAGCAAATTGGATCATGCTTTACTGGGTTTTTTTTTGCCTTCCTCTGGATCAACAATATAGGATTGTGTATATATAGGATTGTATGTACAGTGTATATATATATATATATATATATATATATACGGTACATATATGTATTTTTTTTTTCCTTTTATTGGTTGAACTAGATGGACTTGTGTCTACCCACCTTGTTTTTAACTTTAATATGGAATAAAAGATGTACAATTTTATGTAATGTGGTATCAACTTTTTAGCGCAACTCAAAAAAGTTCCATGGACATTCCTTATTTTTATAGATATGTCTTGGTTTAGAGACTGAGTTCCGCCCACATCTCTGCCCTCCTGGCAATTTACATTTTATGCCTTATTCATGTGGCAACATGTTTACCAAAATGTTTAGGAAATCTCAGCATGATAAGTTCCAGTTAAATGATTTCCTGCTTGATCACAAATTTGTGATAATATAACAAGGCAGTATTGAATTGCATTCTTTTTTTTCATAACTGGGCTAAATTGAGGATTACACAATTGCAGGGTGGTCTATTGCTTATGAGCATAACTCAAATTTTCACATCTACTGGCAGTGATCATTGGCTAAGAACATTGGTCAGGTGACTTTGATGAGCACAGAGATCTCAAATCTTTATTAGTGCAGCACTCTGTCAAATTTGCAGACGTCCATTTATAGGTTTGATGAAAAGAAGATTCTGCAGATCATATCACAAGTCAAACAACTGACACATCAATAGACCAATAGTACAACTGGGTTCCAGAACCTGGCCACAACAAGAGCAGCTCTGGGCTGTTTTTACAGCTTCATAAATGGATAGTGTCTGGAGGCTAGAACCCAGGGAAGACCCTACATGTAAAATGGCACCATCGGACTACTTAAAGTGTTACTAAATCCTAAAATACTAAAAGCCTATGGTGCCGTAGACCTGGACACTTACCATCTTTGTGGTGTTTGTATGAAGCTTGTAATTGCTTTGCCATCTATCTTGAAAAGAGGACTCTCCACCAGTTCCTTCTTTAAGCTGACCATTGGCTGGTAGAGTTTTGAGCAAATGTTCATACAAACATTTGTAAAAAAAATTCAATACATTTGATGATTTGTTGAATGTCATTCGAAGATACTTCAAAATGTTTGCTTTTAACATTCGATTTTGAAGCGAAAGGACTTTCCTAAACAAAAACCAAAGTCACTGTTAGAAATTTGTGTGTCTAAGAAAAAGTTTTCATCATGCTCAAATTTTCTCAACACCGTGGTCAAAAACTAATGTCAGTTTGACCCTTCTAATGATTACAATAGTGGACAAGCATTCTTAAAACAAAAGCTTTCTAACAAAATTCTATTAAATGAGCTTTAGAGTGGCTCCATCCCCTTGCCGGATCACATGGAGCCACCACTGCATGTGCACTCCCATCAGGGACTTCAGCCTGGTGCATGCGTCCACACATGCAATAGTATGAGAAGCAGACAGTGGCAAGCAACTCCCTTGCTCCTCCAGCCTCCCTCTGCAAGCAGCTCAATGGGGAGCAGCATGGGCCTGCACTGTCCAAGAGACTAGTGCTCAGCATGCGCAATTCTCTACCTAGAAATTTGATGAAGTGGGGCAGAGTGCTCTGAAGCTGACAGCAGTCATCATTTAGAGTAAATGTTTGTCAGGAATAGTATTTAAAGCATGTACTGTGAAGTGTTTACTTTATTAAGGAGAGTCCAAAAAACAAATGTGGTATTTAATGTATACAAAATTTGCATAGCAGTTCATCCAGTAAAAGCACATGTACATTTGTTCTGTGCATATGGGGCAAAAACAATTATTAGGCTATTTCCTGTGCTGGTGAAATGTTTTTCAATTATGTAAAATGAAAAATACTAGATGGGTCTAAGTATCATATAAACATAACAATTGCATACATATATATTACTAATTCCCCCTAGCATTCTCAAGAGTTGTTACATTGTATCTCTTGTATCTCTAGTTTTGGATGTATGTATTTCCTATGCTCCTTAAAGCGGAGTTCCACTCGTTTTTTCGCTTATTAAAAGTCAGCAGCTACAAAAACTGTAGCTGCTGACTTTTAATAAACAGTGACTTACCTGTCTCCTGGTCCAGTGATGACCGCGCCCGAAGCCTCACTTGTCTCCTCCTCCTCCTCCCTGCAGCGCCGTCATTGTAAGTGTGGACACCGGGCGTGGCTTCACAGCCGGGCACGCACTGCGCATGCGCGTTCCTAGTGGCCAGGCAATCTTCCGGGACCTGTGACGTGTCCCAGAAGATTGCCAGAAGGGAGGGGCTGCCTAGGGGGAGAGGAGGATTTGCCTAGGTGGCCCAGAAATGGAAGGCTGAAGAGGGACAGGAAGTCCCTCTGCAACCTGGGGACACTCTCCCCCCCAAAAGAATTACATGCCAAATGTGGCATGTAAGGGGGCGAGGAGTGCTTAAAGCGGAAGTTTCATTTTTGGGTGAAACTCCGCTTTAACTCCATTTAGTGGCCACAAAGTAGTATTTAACTACTTTACATAATAAAAAAAATACATTCAGAAAATAGAACAACCTAAAGAACATTTCTTTTGCCCAATTTGCACAGAATGAGTGTGAAACCTAATGAATGAATAGCTACACATTTTTTTTTTTTTTAATTGACCTCTAAATGTAAGGAGGTTCTCTACAGCACACTGTGTATGTAGTGATGTAGAGGACACAGCGGGCAACACAGGAGATTGACACACCAATTAGTGTGCATATCTGCAGAGACTTCAGTTGGTGGTTTCTCTATACTGGATTAGGGTCCACTGACTGGACAGCAAGAGAGGCAAGTTTCTTATTTGCAAGTACTTCCTTTGTTCTTTAACTAAGTTTTTTGACAGAGTGGTTTTATAAAAAAAAGTGCCCCCACTGCCAGCTAGATGTCCATACATTCTAATGTTTGGTGCCCTCTACTTCTATAAGCAGGTTTGAATTAAAAAAAAAAATGTCAAGCCAAAGTTTTTTCTAGTTTTAGATAGAATGGGAAAGGATTATAATCTATGTTGGGTTTTACTGAAATTGAGGAATCTACCCTCACTTCCTCTGCTATTGACAACCCTTCCCCACTTTGTCCAAAACTAAAAAAAAAAATTTGGCTGAACATACACTTTAAGCCCTGATAAAGGGGAATCTATATACAGACTTCTATGCATTTGTTGTGGTGCTCTTGTTCTCCTTGCACCTTCCACTGTTCCCCCAAGGCACCTTTGTTTTAGAAAGATGTCTAACCAGAGTCATTGTGCCCCACAATATGGATTTACTTTCAGGCCCTGTTCCCCCTGGTGTGATTTGCCATGCAATTTAACAGTTCCAAATAGCATGACAACTTGCACACCATTGCCAGCAATGGAACCATTCATGTTGCTGCGACTCATGTGACCTGCACTGCTTTTTGCTGTCTTCATTGCGACTTGCATAGACTTTTGTTAAATGGAGTCGCAAGCCACAATTAAATCGGGGTACAAGCAGCATTAATCAGTGGCTTTGAAAGCGCGCTGAAGTAGCACAATTTCAAAGCTGCACCAGTGTGAACCAGGGCTCAAGCTGAGGAACTACATTTCAGTGAAGGTTCTCATTTATCTAGGTCACGGTATAGCTAATAGTAGTAGTTATTCTCTGCTAGGAGCGTATCTCGTCACCCATCTCTGCATTTCAAGGACACACTCCTACGCCTCCTGTTCCTGCATTTCCAGGATTTCTTGTACTTCCAGAATTCAGCCAGTACTTCCAATGCTGTTCTCAGAATCCCTGCCAGAGCTTTGAGTATCCAGCCAGTGCTTCCAATGGACCTTGCTGAGTCTGCGGCAGGACTTTGAAATGTCACCCACAGTTACAGAACTTCTGCCAGTACGTCCAATGGTGCTTACAGAACCTCTGCCCGTACTTCCAATAGCGCTCACAGAACCTCTGCCAGTACTTACAGTGATGCTCTCAGAATCTCTCTCAGAATCTCTGCCAGTACTTCCAATGGTGATTACAGAACCTCTGCCTGTACTTCCAATAGTGCTTACAGAACCTCTGCCAGTACAATACTTCCAATAGTGCTCACAGAAACTCTGCCAGTACTTCCAATGATGCTCCCAGAACTTCTGCCAGTACTTCCAATGGTGCTCACAGAACCTCTGTCAGTACTTCCAATGGTACTCACAGAACCTTTGCCAGCACTTCCAGAACCTCTGTTAGTGCTTTCAAGGCTCCCTAAAACAATGCTGGATGTGTCGTCTGATCCAGAGGGGTATTTAAGCATCAGCCCTGGAAGCATTCCATTCAAACATTCAACTCAACTTCTGTAAAGTTGAAGACACTTCTCCAAGGAGCTTTTTCATTTCTAATGAATACCAGGGATATGTTACTAACACACAAAATTGAAGAAGTGTTTTGGTAAGCTATGAAATGTCTTCAGCATTGCAGAGCAAGTCGAGTTGAATGTGATTAATTACTACTAGCCGAGAAACTAAATCAATTTTAGATGGCAAGGGTTGAATATTAAATTCTCTACCAGTTATCAAAATATACAATAGTTATGGAATTTTGGGATTTGCTCTACCAGTTGGTAGAAGTGTCAAGTTTAGCACAGGCTTAATAATATTAAAGCAGCTGCTACTCTTGAGACCACCAATATCCTATTTATTTGTTGCATTCCCAAGCTGAGCACTTTGTTGAAATTTAAGGGGAACTCCAGAGCAAACGTCAATATTCATTACTAAATATGTACAGTATCTCACAAAAGTGAGTACACCCCTCACATTTTTGTAAATATTTTATTATATCTTTTCATGTGACAACAATGAAGAAATTACACTTTGCTACAATGTAAAGTAGTGAGTGTACAGCTTGTATAACAGTGTAAATTTGCTGTCCCCTCAAAATAACTCAACACGCAGCCATTAATGTCTAAACCCCTGGCAACAAAAGTGAGTACACCCCAAACAAAATGAAAATGTCCAAATTGGGCCCAAAGTGTCAATATTTTGTGTGGGCCACCACTATTTCCTAGCACTGCCTTAACCCTCATGGGCATGGAGTTCTCCAGAGCTTCACAGGTTGCCACTGATGATGACATCACAGAGCTGGTGGATGTTAGAGACCTTGCGCTCCTCCACCTTCCATTTGAGGATGCTCCACAGATGCTCCATAGGGTTTAGGTCTGGAGACATGCTTGGCCAGTCCGTCACCTTTACCCTCAGCTTCTTTAGCAAGGTAGTGGTCATCTTGGAGGTGTGTTTGGGGTCGTTATCATGTTGAAATATTGCCCTGTGGCCCAGTCTCAGAAGAGAGGGGCTCATGCTCTGCTTCAGTATGTTACAACACATTTTGGTATTCATGGTTCCCTCAATGAACTGTAGCTCCCCAGTGCTGGCAGAACTCATGCAGTCAAAGACCATGACATTCCCACCACCATGCTTGACTGTAGGCAAGACACACTTGTCTTTGTACTCCTCACCTGGTTGCCGGCACACACGCTTGACACCATCTGAACCAAATAAGTTTATCTTGGTCTCAGCAGACCACAGGACATGGTCCCAGTAATCCATGTCCTTAGTCTGCTTGTCTTCAGCAAACTGTTTGCGGGCTTTCTTGTGCATTATCTTTAGAAGAGGCTTCCTTCTGGGATGACAGCCATGCAGACCATTTGATGCAGTGTGCCTCATATGGTCTGAGCACTGACAGGCTGACCCCCCCACCCTTCAATCTCTGCAGCAATGCAGGCAGCACTCATACGTCTATTTCCAAAAGACAACCTCTGGATATGTCGCTGCACATGCACTCAACTCCTTTGGTTGACCATGGCGAGGCCTGTCCTGTTAAACTGCTATATGGTCTTGTCCACCATGCTGCAGCTCAGTTTCAGGGTCTTGGCAATCTTCTTATAGCCTAGGTCATCTTTATGTAGAGCAACAATTCTATTTTTCAGATCCTCAAAGAGTTCTTTGCCATGATGTGCCATGTTGTACTTCCAGTGACCAGTATGAGAAAGTGAGAGCGATAACACCAAATTTAACACACCTGCTCCCCATTCACACCTGAGATTTTGTAACACAAATAAGTCACATGACATCGGGGAGGGAAATGGCTAATTGTGCCCAATTTGGACATTTTCACTTAGGGGTGTACTCATTTTTGTTGCCAGCAGCTTAGACATTAATACCTGTGTGTTGAGTTATTTTGAGGGGACAGCAAATGTACACTGTTATACAAGCTGTACACTTGCTACTTTACAATGTAGAAAAGTGTAATTTCTTCAGTGTTGTCACATGAAAAGATATAATAAAATATTTACAAAAATGTGAGGGGTGTACTCACTTTTGTGAGATACTGTATATATACTATACACTGAATTAGCTGTATATAGTATACACTAAAGGCATTGCATTATATATATATATATATATATATATATATATATATATATATACACACCAGGAAGGTATATATATATATATATATGTATATATATATATTCTTGCACTGCCTGCACTAACTGACTGTATATAGATTGCCTTATCTATCTATCTATCTATCTATCTATCTATCTATCTATCTATCTATCTATCTATCTATCTATCTAATATGATTTTCACAATCCACAGCTAGCTACACTAATCTGCCTGCACGCTGCTACCTAAGCTCACTGACTCTTTCTCCACGTTCAACACACTACATAGAGCCACTGTGCAAGCGGCTTTATATAGTGTGGGGCGTGGATTGAGGCTGCTGAGCAATGATTGGCTAAAGGCACCCTGCCCTTAGCCAATAAAATCTCTCACAGCAGAGTGCTATGTGATTGGCCAAAGCATGCAGGTCATATGCATGCCTTAGCCAATCAGCGGGCGGCATTTCCCCCGCCATTGGAATGCATTATGGGGCGCTCGAAGTTCCCGCGAACGCCCCATAATGTTCTAAGTTTGCTGAACGGGCGTTGTTCGAGTCAAACTTATGCTCGACTCGAACAGCTAGCCCATCCCTACTGATAAGACCAAGATAAACATATTTGGTTCAGATGGTGTCAAGCGTGTGTGGTGGCAACCAGGTGAGGAGTACAAAGACAAGTGTGTCTTGCCTACAGTCAAGCATGGTGGTCTTGCCTACAGTCAAGCATGGTGGTGGGAGTGTCATGGTCTGGGGCTGCATGAGTGCTGCCGGCACTGGGGAGTTACAGTTCATTGAGGGTACCATGAATGCCAACATGTACTGTGACATACTGAAGCAGAGCATGATCCCCTCCCTTCGGAGACTGGGCCGCAGGGCAGTATTCCAACATGATAATGATGCCAAACACACCTCCAAGACAACCACTGCCTTTCTAAAGAAGCTGAGAGTAAAGGTGATGGGCTAGCCAAGATGTCTCCAGACCTAAACCCTATTGAGCATCTGTGAGGCATCTTCAAATGGAAGGTGGAGGAGTGCAAGGTCTCTAACATCCACCAGCTCCCTGATTTTGGCCTGATGACATGCACACAAGTTGACACAAAGATCTTTGAATGGCTATTAAAGGTAACCATCCTCACCTGTGATCTGTTTGCTTGTAATTAGTGTGTGCATATAAAAGGTCAATGAGTTTCTGGACTCCTGACAGACCCTTGCATCTTCCATCCAGTGCTCCACTGACGTTTCTGTATTCTGAGTCATGGGGATAGCAAATGCATTGTCAAAGGATCTGCGGGAAAAGGTAGTTAAACTGTATAACACAGGAAAGGGATATAAAAAGATATCCAAGGAATTGAGAATGCCAACCAGCAGTGTTCAAACTCTAATCAAGAAGTGGAAAATGAGGAGTTCTGTTGAAACCAAACCACGGTCAGGTAGACCAACTCAAAATTTCAGCCACAACTGGGCTTTTTGTCACGAGGAATGGGCAGCTTCACCATCTGAGAAGATAAAGAATCTCATCCACAAATACCACAAAAGACTTCAAGCTGTTATTAATGTTAAAGGGGCAATACATGGTATTAAGTTAAGTTTTGTTCTCATCACTCCAAATGACTTGTCTCTGTGCTGTTTTGCGTATTGTAAGCGGGATAATTTGTGGCATTTGCATAGTAATGGCTTTCTTCTGGCGACTTGACCATGCAGCCCATCTTTCTTCAAGTGCCTCCTTATTGTGCATCTTGAAACAGCCACACGTGTTTTCAGAAAGTCCTGTATTTCACCTGAAGTTATTTGTGGGTTTCTCTTTGCATCCCAAACAATTTTCCTGGCAGTCATGGCTGAAATTCTAGTTGGTCTACCTGACCGTGGTTTGGTTTCAACAAAACCCCTCATTTTCCACTTATTGATTAGAGTTTGAACACTGCTGATTGGCATTCTCAATTCCTTGGATATCTTTTTATAACCCTTTCCTGTTTTATACAGTTCAACTACCTTTTCCCACAGATCCTTTGACAAGTCTTTTGCTTTCCCCATGACTCAGAATCCAGAAACGTCAGTGGAGCACTGGATGAAAGATGCAAGGGTCTGTCAGGGGTCCAGAAACTCACTGACATTTTATACACACACTTTAATTACAAGCAAACAGATCACAGGTGAGGATGGTTACCTTTAATGGCCATTCAAACATCTTTGTGCCAACTTATGCATGTCATCAGGCCAAAATCACCAGGGTATGTAAACTTTTGATCAGGGTCATTTGGGTAGTTTCTGTTGTCATTATGATTCTAAAAGAGTAAACACAGTTGATTGATAATAAATGGCTTCCGCCAAACACTAATCATAAGTGAAAAAAATGTTTTAGTGTTATCATTCATATTTTCTGAAAAATACTTAAACGCAAACTTATGAGCACAACTGTATCTACCGGGTTTTTTTTTTTTCGTAGAAAAAGTGGAAATGGACACTAGATATGGATTTTGGTTGGGGGGGGCACTTTTTTGTCATTTTGCTGCAGGGTTTATTTACTGGTTCAAACAACATACTACTTTATTTATTTTTTTTTTTTTGCTGAACACATAAACATGCATCTAACATAGGTGTGTATTCTTCCCTATAGACTATGTTCCTGTCCCAACCATAGGACTTGCAGAGATGAAGAATAATAGTGAATGGTGTAATGTGACTCTTCGTTGTTCTACCTCAACAAACACATCAGCTCTGTCCTATATCTGGAAATACAAACATGGAAACTCTGCCTATCAGCTGTATTATAAGCCCGGAGACACAATCCAAATGTCACTACGGCCCAAGTCCTGGGATATGGAGATTATGTGTATAGTACAGAATCCTGTTGATCGCAAGAATGTCTCTGTGCAGAAGATCTGCCTGGATTATTATGGTGGAGATAGAAAAGCAATAAAAGGTAGAGTTCATGATTTTTAGAGGATTTTATTTCAGGATCATAGGGTTGCCTCCTGTCCAGATATTATTACACCCTATTGTAATACCTTTTCTTAAATTTCACTATTCGTATATGCTGTAAGTTATTTATATTTTTGTAAATGTCTTTGTTCATTTTTGTAGTGTCAATACACTACAGAATATGTTAAAATATGTTTAAATTCTTTGGTAAATAACTTCACCATTCTTTGTACCAGAAACATCCTTTCATTACAGTTATACTGGTGTGGCACCTTCCTAGTTAAGTAGGTTGCTAGGTAAAATTTTGCTTAGCTCCTCTGTAGGCACTGCAACTGTTTGTAGCCTTAGTTTGCTCAGTGTTTCACATGCTGCTGGTCTGATTAACCCCCCCTGCATTCTAGAGGGTTCTAGAATCACAGTGGGAGGAACAACAGAAAAGCATTCTGAATATTTATAGGGGCCCAGTCAATCCCTGGGGAGGTGTGCCCAGTAGGTGGCTGCAGAGCCTAGTCCCAAGGAGGGATTGGGTCCTGTGTCCAGTCCTGTAAGAGGAGTCCCCAGCATCAGATGGCTCTGCCCCTAAGGACAGTCTTCTGGAACATTTCTTGAGAGTGATTGAGGTCCAAGCTGTAGCATAGCTGGGGGGCCTAATTCAAAGTCTGGTCTGAAGATCTCGCTGAAAAGTACCCACCCAGTGAAAGTTGGAGGAGGGTGTACAGATGTCCTGTGGTATTGTGAGTTTGTTTTTTGCTCGCTGAAGATTGATCAGTGGATATCGGAAGGAGGCAACTGATGGCATTGTGAGTACTAACCTGAACCCAGAGCCCTAGTAAATGTGTGCACTTCTCTGCTCTTTAAAATGGCACCAGTCATTACATAGTCAGTGATTCTCTTAGGAATCCTATCTTATCTGCTTCTTCTGCTTTGGGGCACAGTATTAGATCAGTGAGAAGAGAATTGTTCTCTATTAGTCTTTTTGGGGTATCCCAGGTTCCCCTCACTCCATCCAAGTCTTATATGCAATAAAAGTATAAAACACACTCCTTAAACTGTTATTGAGCCATAAAGAGAAAGAAAATGCTGTGTGCAGCACTCTATTTGGGGAAGAGATCAGCTTATCAGCGGCCTCTATTAGCACTCAATTTGGGGAAGGGATCAGCTTATCATCAGCTGGTCTCCAAGAGGTGTGCTACACTCATGAAAAATGATAGAACAAAATGTGTACTATTCCAAGAGGAGCCTGAGCAACGTATCACTTCTCCCCCATACCTGGGTCACCTTCTCCTTATTCTCAGAAAATATCAATATCTCAGGAGAAGCAAAGACATGCAGAATATAGATATTTTCGCAACAGAGAAGATGGATGAAATTATTTAGGCTCAGTGGCGTCACTTAGGGGGGACCAGGGGGGCCATGACCCCCCAACATTGTACTGTGCTCCCCCATGTACCCCCCAATTCAAATAACTGGACCAGCCTGGGATGCAGGGGACATGGATAGACTGAGCCGTCGTAGTGCCCTCTCTCTCTCTCTCTCTCACCCACCCCCTCTCTCTCTCACCCACCCTCTCTCTCTCTCGCTCTCCCACCCCCCTCTCTTTCAACCACTTCACTTTCTAATAAAACCCCTGGAGTGCAATCTATTTTTGGGAAAAAATAAATAAAAAGTGTATGTGTATATGTATATGTATGTACAGTGGGTACGGAAAGTATTCAGACCCCCTTAAATTTTTTGTTCTTTGTTATATTGCAGCCATTTGCTAAAATCATTTAAGTTCATTTTTTCCCCTCATTAATGTACACACAGCACCCCCATATTGACAGAAAAACACAGAATTGTTGACATTTTTGCAGATTTATTAAAAAAGAAAAACTGAAATATCACATGGTCCTAAGTATTCAGACCCTTTGCTCAGTATTTAGTAGAAGCACCCTTTTGATCTAATACAGCCATGAGTCTTTTTGGGAAAGATGCAACAAGTTTTTCACACCTGGATTTGGGGATCCTCTGCCATTCCTCCTTGCAGATCCTCTCCAGTCCTGTCAGGTTGGATGGTAAACGTTGGTGGACAGCGATTTTTAGGTCTCTCCAGAGATGCTCAATTGGGTTGAGCTGTGTGCTTAGGGTCATTGTCTTGTTGGAAGGTAAACCTTCGGCCCAGTCTGAGGTCCTGAGCACTCTGGAGAAGGTTTTCATCCAGGATATCCCTGTACTTGGCCGCATTCATCTTTCCCTCGATTGCAACCAGTCGTCCTGTCCCTGCAGCTGAAAAAACCCCCATAGCATGATGCTGCCACCACCATGCTTCACTGTTGGGACTGTATTGGACAGGTGATGAGCAGTGCCTGGTTTTCTCCACACATACCGCTTAGAATTAAGGCCAAAAAGTTCTATCTTGGTCTCATCAGACCAGAGAATCTTATTTCTCACCATCTTGGAGTCCTTCAGGTGTTTTTTAGCAAACTCCATGCGGGCTTTCCTGTGTCTTGCACTGAGGAGAGGCTTCCGTCGGGCCACTCTGCCATAAAGCCCCGACTGGTGGAAGGCTGCAGTGATGGTTGACTTTCTACAACTTTCTCCCATCTCCCGACTGCATCTCTGGAGCTCAGCCACAGTGATCTTTGGGTTCTTCTTTACCTCTCTCACCAAGGCTCTTCTCCCCCGATAGCTCAGTTAGGCCGGACAGCCAGCTCTAGGAAGGGTTCTGGTCGTCCCAAACGTCTTCCATTTAAGGATTATGGAGGTCACTGTGCTCTTAGGAACCTTAAGTGCAGCAGATTTTTTTTGTAACCTTAGCCAGATCTGTGCCTTGCCACAATTCTGTCTCTGAGCTCTTCAGGCAGTTCCTTTGACCTCATGATTCTCATTTGCTCTGACATGCACTGTGAGCTGTAAGGTCTTATATAGACAGGTGTGTGGCTTTCCTAATCAAGTCCAATCAGTATAATCAAACGCAGCTGGACTCAAATGAAGGCGTAGAAACATCTCAAGGATGATCAGAAGAAATGGACAGCACCTGAGTAAAATATTTGAGTGTCACAGCAAAGGGTCTGAATACTTAGGACCATGTGATATTTCAGTTTTTCTTTTTTAATAAATCTGCCAAAATGTCAACAATTCTGTGTTTTTCCATCAATATGGGGTGCTGTGTGTACATTAATGAGGGAAAAATGAACTTAAATGATTTTAGCAAATGGCTGCAATATAACAAAGAGTGAAAAATGTAAGGGGGTCTGAATACTTGTGTGTGGACAGATATATTCTGGAATGTCGAGTGTCACGTACAGTCTCGTTTACTCTTAGTACTCCAGTTTCCTTGA
>BLSH010347079.1:115062-135010 GCA_018402905.1 Glandirana rugosa | reverse complement strand
TATTTGGACCATTTCTTTCTTGGTTACCGTGACTCCCCTGGAGAGGAAGTGTGTGGATCTGTGTTTGCCTACTTCATTGATCACCCATCTGTGGAAGTTGTTCCCTATACTTTCCATCCCAGGACAGGAGAGGAACCAATCGATTGAATTGGGCGTCCCGTGAACCAGAGATCAAATTGGCCCAGTGGAGGCTTAATCCACACATGTGTGTTTGACCTCCTGTCATAAGAGGTCCTAAAGTTCCGGTAAGGGCACAACTTATCGTGGTGGAGGTCTTGTTCACTGTTGGACACTTGTGATGCATGCAGACTCACTTATCTGGAGAATTTAATCAATGGACTTTGTTTTATGTTCGAGATTTGACCTATTTTGATCACTTATCTGTTTATTTGTTATAGATATTGACACTTTTCACATATACACGCTTTTTTCTTTATATCCCTACACAAGCGCAGCTTTGTTTTGGTTTTATTTGTATTTGAGGTGTAGAGATCACACTTTATTGTTGCAGCTGTGTACACAGGGATCCAGTATTTGTCAGGGTTAGCGCAGTTTTTTTATATTTTTCCTATAATTTAATAGTTATTAATTATTATTTCAAATGTTTTTCTTATTTCCGAATTTCGGAAATAAGGAAGATCATTTAAAATAATACATTATTAATGTATTATTTTAACTTATTATAAATAATAATATATAAAGACAAATAGCAGCGCCAGTAATAGATAAAAAACAGACAATGTCCAATGTATATCCTTATTATTGGATAAAATGTTGAATTTTAAAAATTCTAAAGATTCGCCCAAAAATTCATAGCTGTGATTTCACAGAGTAGTAGATAAAACCAGACAATGTCCAATGTAAATGCTTATTATTGGGTAAAATGGTGAATCTTAAAAGTTCACCCAAAAGTTCTTAACTGTAGTTTCACAGAGTGGGATATGCGCTTAGCAGAACCTGGTAAAAATAAGGCGGAAGGGATCCTTAAACCATCCGTCCTCTGAAACGTCCACGTGTCATCTGAGTGGGTCCACCATCAATGTGCCATCTCCCCTGAAAATGGTATTGGTCCCTCCAATAGGGGTAGAACTACAAAGCCAAGCTGTGGGACTCACATGTAGAGTGGGAGAGAAGAGAGACCCACCATAGCGTAATAAGGTTTTGACGGTTTATTTGGTAAAAGGTTAAAAACACTTACAGAAAAAACGCATGTGAAGAGCTCTTCAAGTAATAAATTAGTGACAGAAAACGGAAGTCTTCCCTATTAGTCTATTCTTGACTAATATGGAAGACTTCCATTTTCTGTCCCCCTGGTGGGAGTTTTTTTGTTGTAATTCAGTGGGTTATATATATGAGCAGTGACAGGAGGGGGGAACACCCCAGATGACGACCGATCGAGTTGAAACGCGTAGGGTCTGGTTCCCCTTCTGTCACTAATTTATTACTTGAAGAGCTCTTCACATGCGTTTTTTCTGTAAGTGTTTTTAACCTTTTACCAAATAAACCGTCAAAACGTTATTACGCTATGGTGGGTCTCTCTTCTCTCTCACTCTACATGTGAGTCCCACAGCTTGGCTTTGTAGCTCTACCCCTATTGGAGGGACCAATACCATTTTCAGGAGAGGTGGCACATTGATGGTGGACCCACTCAGATGACACGTGGACGTCTTATTTTTACCAGGTTCTGGTAAGCGCATATGCTTAAAGTTTTAGAGGATATGCATTTTCATATACAATATCCCACTCTGTGAAACTACAGTTAAGAACTTTTGGGTGAACTTTTAAGATTCACCATTTTATCCAATAATAGGCATTTACATTGGACATTGTCTGTTTTTTTCTACTACTCACAGATGTGAAATCACAGCTATGAATTTTTGGGCGAATTTTTTGAATTTTTAAAATTAACCATTTTATCCAATAATAAGAATATACATTGGACATTGTCTGTTTTTTATCTATCACTGGCGCTGCTATTTGTCTTTACATGATATATACAAACTGATCTTTTTGTTGTGCGGGCTGTCAGGGGTCACTCCATTTTTCGTTATTATCTCTTTGGGGGAGCGCGGGATACTTATTTATTTTTGACAATAAATAATAATAAGCTATTATTATTTCATATGTTCTTTCTTATTTACCAGAATTTTGGAAATAAGGAAGAACATTTGAAATAATAAGATATTAATTTATACTAACTTATTATGAATTATAATAAGCTATTATTATTTCAAATGTTCTTCCTTATTTCCAAATGTTGCAGTGTGTGACTGTACATATGCATACTGTATGTTTGTATGTATGTGTGTGTGTGTGTATAATGGGTGTGTATATACTGTGTGTATATTGGATGTATATTGAATGTATACACACACACATGCATACAGTATGCATATATACAGTCACGCATTGTAAAAGTTGTAAATAAGGAAGAACATTTGAAATAATATTAGCTTATTATAATTTATAATCTAAAATAATAAATCAATAACTTATTATTTCAAATGTTCTCCCTTATTTCCGAAATTCGGAAATAGGAAAGAACATTTGAAATAATAATAGCTTATTATAATCTATAATAAGTTAAAATAATAAATTAATAACTTATTATTTCAAATGTCCTTCCTTATTTCCAAAATTCGGAAATAAGAAAGAACGTTTGAAATAATAGTAAATAACTATTAAATTATAGGTATTGAAATTCCTTGAAAGTTTGGCTGTTAGTGAACTGAAATATGAAATTTATCACTAATAGCCATATTTTTAAGAAAATTCCAATACCTATAATTTAATAGGTATTTATTATTATTTAAAACTTTTTTCTTATTTCCGAATTTCGGAAATAAGGAAGATCATTTGAAATAATAAGTTATTAATGTATTATTTTAACTTATTATAAATAATAATAAGCTATTATTATTATTTCAAATGTTCTTTCTTATTTCCAGAATTTTGGAACTGCAGTGTGTGACTGTACATATACATACATCCATACATACATACAGTATGCATATGTACAGTCACACACTGCAAAAGTCGGAAATAAGGAAAAACATTTGAAAGAATAATAGCTTATTATAATTTATAATAACTTAAAATAATAAATTAATAACTTATTCTTTCAAATGTTCTTCTTTATTTCCGAATTTACGAAATTCTGGAAATAAGAAAGAACATTTGAAATAATAATAATAGCTTATTATTATTTATAATAGGTTAAAATAATACATGAATAACTTATTATTTCAAATGATCTTCCTTATTTCCGAAATTCAGAAATAAGAAAAACATTTAAAATAATAATAAATACCTATTAAATTATAGGTATTGGAATCTTCTTGAAAATATGGCTATTAGTGATAAATTTAATATTTCAGTTCACTAACAGCCAAACTTTCAAGGACATTTCAATACCTATAATTTAATAGTTATTTATTATTATTTCAAACGTTCTTTCTTATTTCCAAATTTCGGAAATAAGGAAGAACATTTGAAATAATACGTTATTAATTTATTATTTTAACTTATTATAGATTATAATAAGCTATTATTATTTCAAATGTTTTTTCTTATTTCTGAATTTCGGAAATAAGGAAGAACATTTGAAATAATAAGTTATTGATTTATTATTTTAAATGATAAATTATAAGAAGCTATTATTATTTCAAATGTTCTTCCTTATTTCCGACTTTTGCAGTGTGTGACTGTATATATGCATACTGTATGTATGTGTGTGTGCATACTGGGTGTGTATATACTGTGTGTATATTGTATGTATACACACAGTATACATACAATAAATATCCAATATACATACAGTATATACACACCCAGTATGCACACACACATACATACAGTATGCATATATACAGTCACAGACTGCAAAAGTTGGAAATAAGGAAAAACATTTGAAATAATAATAGCTTATTATAATTTATAGTAAGTTAAAATAATAAATGAATAACTTATTACTTCAAATGTTCTTCTTTATTTCTGAAATTCGGAAATAAAAAAGAACGTTTGAAATAATAATAAATAACTATTAAATTATAAGTATTGAAATTTCCTTGAAAGTTTGGCTGTTAGTGAACTGAAATATGAAATTTATCACTAATTATTATTTTAACTTATAAATAATAATAAGCTATTATTATTTCAATTGTTCTTTCTTATTTCCAGAATTTCGGAAATTTGGAAAAAAGGAAGAACATTTGAAATAATAAGTTATTAATTTATTATTTTAACGTATTATAAATTATAATAAGCTATTATTATTTCAAATGTTCTTCCTTATTTCCGACTTTTGCAGTGTGTGACTGCACATATACATACATACATACAGTATGCATGTACAGTCACAGACTGCAAAAGTCGGAAATAAAGAAAAACATTTGAAATAATAATAGCTTATTATAATTTATAATAAGTTAAAATAATAAACTAATAACTTATTATTTCAAAAGTTCTTCCTTATTTCCGAATTTCCGAAATTCTGGAAATAAGAAAGAACATTTGAAATAATAATAATAGCTTATTATTATTTATAATAGGTTAAAATAATACATTAATAACTTATTATTTCAAATGATCTACCTTATTTCCGAAATTCAGAAATAAGAAAAACATTTGAAATAATAATAAATACCTATTAAATTATAGGTATTGGAAATTTCTTGAAAATATGGCTATTAGTGATAAATTTCATATTTCAGTTCACTGACAGCCAAACTTTCAAGGAAATTTCAATACCTATAATTTAATAGTTATTTATTATTATTTCAAACGTTCCTTCTTATTTCTGAATTTTGGAAATACGGAAGAACATTTGAAATAATAAGTTATTAATTTATTATTTTAATTTATTATAGATTATAATAAGCTATTATTATTTCAAATGTTCTTTCATATTTCCGAATTTCGGAAATAAGGAAGAACATTTGAAATAATAATAGCTTATTATCATTTATAATAAGTTAAAATAATAAACGAATAACTTATTATTTCAAAAGTTCTTCCTTATTTCCGAATTTCCGAAATTCTGGAAATAAGAAAGAACATTTGAAATAATAATAATAGCTTATTATTATTTATAATAGGTTAAAATAATACATTAATAACTTATTATTTCAAATGATCTTCCTTATTTCTGAAATTCGGAAATAGGAAAAACGTTTGCAATAATAATAAATAACTATTAAATTATAGGTATTGAAATTTCCTTGAAAGTTTGGCTGTTAGTGAACTGAAATATGAAATTTATCACTAACAGCCAAACTTTCAAGGAAATTTCAATACCTATAATTTAATAGTTATTTATTATTATTTCAAACGTTCTTTCTTATTTCCGAATTTCAGAAATAAGGAAGAACATTTGAAATAATAAGTTATTAATTTATTATTTTAACTTATTATAGATTATAATAAGCTATTATTATTTCAAATGTTCTTTCTTATTTCTGAATTTCGGAAATAAGGAAGAACATTTGAAATAATAAGTTATTACTTTATTATTTTAACTTATTATAGATTATAATAAGCTATTATTATTTCAAATGTTATTTCTTATTTCTGAATTTCGGAAATAAGGAAGAACATTTGAAATAATAAGTTATTGATTTATTATTTTAAATGATAAATTATAAGAAGCTATTATTATTTCAAATGTTCTTCCTTATTTCCGACTTTTGCAGTGTGTGACTGTATACATGCATACTGTATGTATGTGTGTGTGTGTATACTGGGTGTGTATATACTGTGTGTATATTGTATGTATATTGTATGTATACACACAGTATACATACAATATAGATCCAATATACACACAGTATATACACACTCAGTATGCACACACACATACATACAGTATACATATATACAGTCACACACTGCAAAAGTCGGAAATAAGGAAGAACATTTGAAATAAGAATAGCTTATTATAATTTATAATAAGTTAAAATATTAAGTTAATAACTTATTATTTCAAATGTTCTTCCTTATTTCCAAAATTCGGAAATAAGAAAGAATATTTGAAATAATAATAAATAACTATTAAATATAGGTATTGAAATTGCCGAATTTCCGAATTACAAATTTTGAATTACCGCAATTGCCGAATTACCGCGAATTTCCGAATTAACGAAATTGCCGAATTACCACGAATTTCCAAATTACCGCGAGTTTCGGAATTACCGTGATTCGGAAAAACAAAAATTCGGAAAAATTCGGAAATTGAAGATTCGGAATTCTACCGAATTGCTGAATTTTGCAAAATTCAGTAAAAACGAATTTCGGAACGAAACTAATTGCACAAGCCTAATCAGCACTGCCATGTTTTCCTAAATGATCCTCTCTGTGTTGGAGGGAGAGGGTGAGGTCCTTCGTTTCTTTTATTTCAGCTATTTTAGCCAGCTACAGTGACAATTAGGGATGGGTGAACGGTTCGGCCCGAGCATAAGTTTGGGCCGAACTTCCATTGTTCGCCCAATTCCCGAATTTAGAACATTATGGGGTGTTCGGCGTGACTTTGGCACCACTGAACACCCCATAATGCATAGTGCACAGACAGCGCACACAGCTCCTCCTCCATGGGAGGGCTGCCACCGTCTGAGCTCGGGTTGTTTTGACAGTTTATTTATAGTGAAGGGCGGGGCCACCCGTGGCCCCACACCTTCTGACGCCGTGTGATGTCAGAGGGGCAGGTCACTCAATTACGTCACCGGGTGGCCCCGCCCTTCACTATAAATAAGCTGTCAAAACAAACAGAGCTCAGCTTTTTTTTTCCCTGTTCCATCGCGCGCCGTGATTGACAATGGACTACAATGGGGGACACTTATTTATTTATTTTTTAATAAAGGACTTGTCCCTAATTGTCTCCTGTGTTTTTTTCTTTTTTGACACTTTTTGGTGAATTAGTGGGGGTACGATGTACCCGATACTAATTCACATGGGGGGCGGATATGGGGGCCCCCTTATTAATGGGGGCTTCCAGATTCCGATAAGCCCCCTGCCCGCAAACCCCCACAACCACAACCCAGGGTTGTGGGAAAGAGGCTCTTGTCTCCATCAACATGGGGACAAGGTGCTTTGGGGTGGGGGGGAGCAGAGCCTGGTATGCTTCAGGAGGGGGGGCACTCTCCCCCCCCATCCTGGCCGGCCAGGTGTCATGCTTGGATAAGGGTCTCGTTTGGATTCCAGGGGGAACCCCACATTATTTTTTTTTTAATATTGGCATGGAGTTCCCCTTAAAATCCATACCAGACCTGAAGGACCTGAAGGTGGAGGGGCCTATCTGCTACCATAACAACGGTATTCCACTTCAAAGTACCGCCGTCAAACGACGTACGGCGGTCCGGAAGATCACTGCTCCTGAAAAAACGATCAATTTAAAACCTTTTTTTTTGCATTGATACATGTCCCCTAGGGCAGGACCCGGGTACCCATACACTTTTTATGGCAATAACTTGCATATAAACCTTTAAAATGAGCACTTTTGATTTTTCATGTTCGGGTCCCATAGACTTTAACGGTGTTTGAATTTTCGGATGAATTTTTTTGTCTGTTCGTATGTTTTGGTGCGAACCGAACCGGGAGTGTTTGGCCCATCCCTAGTGACAATGGGGGTGGCTTTTTGTGTGGCATTAATCAGGTGTATAAGTAGTGCTTTCTTGTAATGATATTTTGAAAAGTTGTGATGTTATAGGAGATATTTTACTGGATCTAGACCTAGGTTGATGTCTGAGAGTATAAAAATGACTACTAAGACTTTGTCCCAGAACAGGCGTAATATCGGGCGTTCTAGCAGCCTGCTTTTGTCAGTGTAGATTGAGTGGATGTACAGACTCAACTGCAGCTCTGATCTTGATATACAGGGACAAGTACATGGACCCAGACATATATTGTCCTAATTCGTCACCCATCCTTTCATATCTGTCAAAGATGGACCTGTGTGTGAGCTTGTATACATGCTCTAACCTCCATTGCCAAAAGCAGTCTGCTTGCACACAGCTCCACTCAAATTAAACAATCAACATTTACACACTCTACGATGACTGGCTTAAGGTGTCCAAAATTTTTAATATAAAATTTGGGGTACCTGGCACTATAGGAATTTAAAAAGTGGCTTAGTAAGCTACAAAAAGTCTTCAATATTAACTAGTCCAGTTGAATGTGGCAAACTACTATTAAATAATGTAGCTATTTGTTTAGACCTCCAAAATATGAGATCTGAGCTTAATATGAAAACATGTTGTAGTGACACACTGGGGCTAATTCACTATAGCGCGAATATGCCATTGCGCGAAGCCTAAAAATAACGCCCATTTAAGTCAATTAGGATTTCAACTGGGCGATCATGCGAACGGGAAATCTCGCTATTGTCGCGAATATGTCTTCTTAATCGGCATATGTGAGAATAGCTGATGTCAATTGGGCTTGAACCTGCAAAATCCATTGAAGGTTTGTATGAAAATGATTTGCTTTAAAAAGGGTATGGGGACCTGAGTACTGCCACAGCAAAATGGCAAATATGCCTTCACATATTTTAAGCATATAATGCTGAGTACAATTCAAGGTGTGGTGATAAAATCTGTAGGATTTGAACCCGTAGCTGTAACCTTTGAAGGTAGTTAAGGAAACCATTACACTATAGAGTTGACCACAATAAGCCATAGAAAGTACATTTACTAAACTTGTATTCTGTTAATTCTTTACAAACTAACTTCTGGCACGTTAACTTGTTCCCCCTCTTCCCCCTTCCCCTCCCCCTCCCCTCCCTCTGTTTCCTCCCTCTCCCTCCTCTCTCCTTTCCTGCTCTCCCTTTCCTTTCCTCCCCACCCGACCCCCCGCTGCCATTCCTCCCTTTGTCCCTCCCCCATTCTTCCTTGCTACTGTCCCCCCTTCTTTCCTCCCCCTCCCCCACTCCCACAGCACCAGCTTCTATGTGTTAGGAAACAGAATCTGTACCTGGAACGGGACCTGTGCGCACGCTCCGGCAATGGCACCAGACGGTCCTATTTAAGCTGACAACACCCAGCAGACGTGCTGTCCATTCTACAGTGTGTGAATGTTCTAGAGTGACTTGTATCCTAATTTCCTGTTCCTGCGACCCGGCCTGTCTCTGACGTTGATTGATCTCTGCCTGCCTGGACCCCCAGCTTGCCCACGACAACTCTTCTGCCTCATCCTTGTGTACTTCGCTGCCTGCCTGTTGACGACCCTGCCTGCACCTGATGACCCTTCTGCCTGCTCCTTCTGTACCGCCTTGCCAGCCAGTTACCGACCCCAGCCTACATCACTACTCTACTACTGCACGAGCCTCTACCGAGCCTTTCACACCATCACCAGTGAACCCGTCCAACCCTCGTGCCCCCCTGTGCTCCCAAACTTTCTGTCTGCTCTACCAGGGGTTCCCGAAACAGGGCCGTAAGAGTGGTTGCTTCCTGCACAAGACAGACTCCACCACCACCAGGTGCGTGACAGCAATGGACAGCCATGTCTGAGTCTGCGCAGGGAGCACCCTTTGCTATGGATGAACTCTGTGTCCACCATGCCAGCCTTACACAGGCGGTCAAGAATCTGCAGGAGGTCTATACCCGTCCAGAAGAACGGGTTCAGGAACTCTCCATACCTGCAGCACCCAGGAGTAGCAAGGCCACAGGTCGCACTATCGTGGCCTTACCATCCGAACCCAAGGTCCCCCTGCCGGATACGTTTTCTGGGGACCACCACAAGTTCTGGGCCTTCTGCAATGCTTGCGAACTGTCTTTTGGCCTCCAACCCGCACCTTCTCACTGGAAGCTAAGAAGGTGGGACTTGTTATATCCCTGTTGCAGGAAGAGCCCCAGGCCTGGGCACACCGATTGTGGAAGCAGAGAGCCCCAGAGGTCTCCACTCTGGCCCTGTTCTTCCAAGCTATGGCTTGGCTCTGCGAGGAGCCCCACCAGGTGGCCACCGTGGAAGCTGCATTACACACCCTTCAGCAGGGCCGCCGCTCCGCTGAGGACTACGTGGCGGAATTCAGGCGGTGGAGTGCAGATACGGCATGGAACGATGCCGCGCTCTGCTACCAATTCCGTTTATGCCTATCCGAATCCCTCAAGGATGAATTGGCCCGTGTGGGGGTACCTCCAACTCTGGATGCACTCATTAATCTGGCTATCCAGATCGACAGGCGCCTCAGGGAGCGTTGAGCTGAAAGAGCCCCAGGATCCCTGCTCCCCACCTGGATGCTACCCCAGGTTCCTAGCTACCCAAGACCGACTCCCTTCGCCTCTGCAACCTCCTCCTCCTCTGTTCCGGATACCTCGGAACCAATGCAGATAGGGCTCCTACGCCCTTCTCTTACCCCCAAGGAGAGACAATGGAGGTTCTCACTGAACCTGTGCCTATACTGTGGAGAACCCGGGCACATGGTGAAATTCTGTCCCGCCAAGCGCGGTAAGTGTTCACCAGTCGCTATCAGTGATTTACCTATTTTACCAAGCCCAGTATCTCACCTTGTGATCTCTCTCTCTCTGTAGCTCTCCGGAGGGATTATCCAGGTTCAAGCCATAATTGATTCCGGAGCATGTAGCTGCTTTGTGGATGGGATTTTCACAGTCCTTGTCATGGGCGACGCATATCAGCTCATACACGTCAGCACGTTCCGGCACGAACGATCGCTCCATTACGGACGATCGGGAGAAGATCGCAAGTGCGCATGCGCGCACGCATCAGAACACCGCGACGAACGTACGGACGCAATAGGCGGGTACGCAACGTCCAATAGGATTTCCTTGAGCACTATAAAAGACTGCTCAGTATGCTCCTTAGTTGCTGGATCGTCTTCAGCTCTCCTGAGTTCCTGACCTGTGTGTTCCTGTGTTCCTGATCTTCTCCTGTTGTGACTCGGCTTGGCTCTTGGACTTTCTCTGATCTCTCCAGTATTGACCCTTGGCTCGCTTCCCGGATTGTCTCCTGTGTTTCTCCTGTGTTTGACCCTCGGCCTGTTTATTGGACTTCTCTACCTGCCTGATTCCCGGTGAATGACCTTTGGCCTGGCTTACGGACTTACCTCTCCACTCTCCACTCCTGATTGGCAGCCTGCATCCAGACCTGCTCCAGACACACCCTGTGGCTCCAGCTCTAACCTACCTGCACGCTTCATCTACGCTTCTGGTGACCCGTGCTTCTTTGCGCTCAGTACTCCGTGTTCCCACCCAGGGGGTACTCTGCGTTCAGCCGCAAGGGAAGCCTCTCTCAGCACTTCAGCCTCGGATCAGGTACGTGATAGTCCTCCATCAAATCCCCCTTCTGCTGAAGACCCATAAAATCATCATCCGCCTGGCAGACGGATCCCCCATTAAATCTGGCATGGTCACCCATGAGACTGCTCCTCTACCTGCCACCACGGCTGATGGCCACCAGGAGCTGCTTCTTCTTGATGCTATAGCATGCCCTCTGTTCCCCATAATCTTGGGCCTGCCCTGGCTCTGGGTGCACAGCCCCAGTATTGATTGGACCATTGGAACCGTCAAGTTCCAATCCCAGTACTGCCATCAGCACTGTCTAAAATGGGTCGAAGAAATCACGCCCATCCTGTAATGCCTGGACTTGGACTCTGATACCGAGACCCGTCTGTCTGTCCTTTCATCTTACCACAGTTATTTGGACGTAAGAAGAGGGCTGAGAAACTCCCCCCTCACTGTCCATATGACTATCTTATAGAGCTCTTGCCAGGAGTGGAAGTGCCCTTTGGAAGGATCTACCCTCTGAGTTGGCGGCCCTCAAGGATGATAGTCTAAAAAAGGGGTTCGTCCAACCTTCCACGTCCCCTGCAGGGGCTGGTATATTCTTTGTGGAGAAAAAAGATCACTCTTTGCGCCCCTGCATCGACTACCGGGAGCTCAACCGGATTACGGTCAAAAACCTTTACCCCTTACCCCTGATACCAGAACTATTTCAAAGGCTGGGGTCCGCCACCATTTTCACTAAACTTGACCTGCATGGGGCGTACAACCTAGTCCGTATCCGGGAAGGCGATGAATGTAAGACCGCCTTCCGTACTCATTTTGGGCACTACGAGTACCTGGCCATGCCCTTTGGCCTGTGTAACGCCCCCGCAACTTTCCAGCACTTTGTGAATGACGTGTTCCGGGACTACCTAGACTTGTTTATAATCATCTACCTAGATGATATTTTGATTTTCTCCTCCCTTGAGGAACACGGTGAACATGTAACCAAGGTCCTGAGCCGCCTCCTGCAGCATGGGCTATATGCCAAAGCCGAGAAATGTGCCTTTGAACAGTCAAGCATTCAGTTCCTTGGTCTAGTCATCTCAGTGATCCGTAGAAGGTCTCTACTATCCTAGACTGGCTGGCACCCACACAAAGGGAAAGGAGTTTCCAATGTTTTGTGGGCTTTGCAAACTTTTATAGGAAGTTCATAAAGGGGTTCTCTGCCATCATCGCCCCAATCACGCAACTCACGAAATAGAACATCTGTTTCCAGTGGTGCACTAGACTCTGAAGGGACTATTCACAACAGCGCCCATCTTGAAGGACCCTGACCCAACCTTGCCTTATGTTCTAGAGGTGAACGCTTCGGAAACCGCCATAGGGGCAGTTCTCTCCCAGAGACAAGGTTCCAAGGCCTTGGCGTTTTTCTCCTGTAATCTATTCGCACTGGAGAAAAACTATGACGTGGGGAATAGAGAACTCCTGGCAATTAAATCAGCGCTTGAAGAATGGCGGTACCTACTCGAAGGGGCCACTCACTCCATCCTGATATACACAGTTCACAAGAATCTGGAGTATTCGAAAGTGCCAAGAGACTAAAACCCCGCCACGCCCACTGGGCCCTTTTCTTCTCAAGATTCTTGTTTCACTTGACTTACAGGCCAGGGTAAAAAAACGTTAAGCCGGATGCCCTCTCCCGAATGTTCAGTGATCCCGGGCAACTGCACCCCCCCGGATACAATTCTTCCTCCTCTGAACTTCCTGCTCTCTCAGGAGGATCTGCTTTCACAGATCAGATGATCCCTTGGCAGCTCAAACGGCCCCTCGGATGCCAGGCTGTTGGTCAAAGACGGTCTATGGTGGTACGGTCATACCAAATCTTTGTCCCGGTAGAGCAACGTCCCGCTGTCCTAGGATTGTGCCATGACCTCAAATTAGTGGGACACTTTGGGGCTCGCAAAACAGTTGAACTGCTCTCACGCTCCTTTTGGTGCCCACTAGCTGAGGAAGACTGCAGGAAGTACATCAGCACGTACGCTATATGTGCTCAAAATAAAACTGAAAAGGCCAAAGCTTGAGGTCTCTTGACTCCACTCCCGGTACCCAAACGCCCTTGGACCCAGATAGCGATGGACTTTATTGTGGAAGTACCTCCATCTAAGGGATGCACCACCATCTTCGTGGTCGTAGACTGCATGACCGAAATGGACAATTTTTTGCCTATGAAGGGCACACCCACTGCCGCAGAAATGGCAGAAATCTTTGTTCGGGAAATTATCCGACTCCATGGAGTGCCACTCAGCATTCAAGGGCTCACTTCTTTTGGTGCACATGGGACTACACATGTTCGATGGTTGATTGAAGACATATGCTCTCTCCTACTTTGGTAGGACATATATTGTGTGAGCGCTGTTCCCTCCCTCTCCTTGAACTGTATTCGGCTAGGAACGCTCTCCTTATCTATTTTTTCTCAGGCTGACACTATAGGCTTGGTAGCACACTGGTACCTAGCTGTTTCAATCCAACCTTCTCCATTTGCGTGTCCCATCTGTGATTGATCTTTTCATTTCACTGCAAGCCCAGTCAGCCCCCTCCCTCTGGAATACGGGTGTTATCCACGCCTATGTTTTCATTGGCTACAGACCCTATCTATCACTATTCTGCTGATTTGGCATATACCCTTACTTACTTATCTATAACCTGACTGTTTGTGAAGAGCCTTCATACACCCCGTATAACGTGAGGATCTGTTTTAAACTTTAAGACCACTTACCCCTGAGGAAGATATCTGTTCAAACATCTTTGAAACGTGTTGGGTCTTTGTCTGCTACCTAAGCAGATTCAGTGGTTCTTTTCTTTTAAGCCCTTTTGGCTATTTCTCTACATATTTGTTTTTGTTAGTGTCACATGTCATTATTATATTATTTGTTGTCCATGATGTGAATTACCACCCTTTTGGGTGCTTGTGTTTCTTGCTCTTTTTAAAAAAAATGTACAAATAAATATAAACATTTTATATATATCACCTTGTTCTTAGTGAGTCGGTCTTCTCATATAAAGTCCCAAGGGGGGTTTCTCTTGTGCTTCTACTTATGTTGTACAGGATGGGGCAGTACCACTCTAATTATTTGGGGTTATCACTGACAGCAATTCATATATTCTGCCACTCAACATTGTGTAGGACCGCAGGGTCCAGTGCACCTCCAGGTTCTGAAAGGCCCTGTGTTCTGCATTGGAGATTGAACTGTCCCTTTCCTCGGCCTATCACCCCCAGACCAATGGCCAAACTGAGAGAACGAACCAGACCTTGGAGCAATATCTTCGTTGTTTCTCCTCGTTCTTTAATGACAACTGGGCCTCATTACTGCCGCTGGCCGAGTTTGCCTTTAACAACACTATCCACTTGGCCACCAAACAGTCTCCGTTCTGGGCAAACTACGGCTTCCACCCAACCTTCCTACCTGGCTTGGCCCCTGAAAACACAGTACCAGTGGTACAGGAAACCTTAAATTTCTTTAAAAAGAACAACCAGCTCCTGCAGGATACGCTCGCCAGAACTACGGAACTCAGTAAGGAAGCCTTTGACAAGAAAAGGCGGGGTGAGCTGGTACTTCAACTGGGTAACATGGTCTGGTTGGCCACCAAGAACCTGAAACTGGCTTGTCCGTTGAGGAAGTTGGGCCCTAGATTTATTGGTCCCTTCATGGTGAAGAGAAGAGTCAATAGGGGGACATACGAACTGGTCCTACTTTCATCTTTACGTGTTCACCCAGTCTTCCAAGTATCTCTGCTGAAGCCAGTCCTTCCAGACCCCTTCCCGGGATGGAAAAAGGGCCCGCCAGAACCAGTGCTAGTAAATGGGGAGGAGGCGTTCGAGGTCGAGGCCATCCTGGATTGCCGGAAAAGGGGTAGCGCAACTCAGTACTTAGTGAAATGGAAAGGGTACGGCCCTGAGGAAAACTCTTGGGAACCAGAGGCAAACATCCATGCCACAGAGCTAATTCAAGCCTTCAAGAGAAACCGCTTGGAACTTGGTACTCGACGAGGCATCCAGAGGCTGCCCCTTGGGGGGGGACAATGTTAAGAAAAAAATCTGTACCTGGAACGGGACCTGTGCGCCTATGCCCGTGCAGGCAATGGTGCCAAACTGTCCTATTTAAGCTGACAACACCCAGTGCTGTCCGTTCTACAGCGTGTGAGTGTTCTAGAGTGATTTGTATTCTGATTTCCTGTTCCTGCGACCTGGCCTGTCTCTGACTTTGATTGATCTCTGTCTGCACCAACCCCCAGCTTGCCCGCAACAACTCTTCTGCCTGATCCTTGTGTACTTCGCTGCCTGCCTGTTGACGACCCTGCCTGCACCTGACGACCCTTCTGCCTGCTCCTTCTGTACCGTATTGCCAGCCAGTTGCTAACCCCAGCCTGCATCACTACTCTACTACTGCATAAGCCTCTACCGGACCTTTCACACCATCACCAGTGAACCCGTCCAACCTTCGTGCCCCCCTGTGCTCCCGAACCCTCTGTCTGCTCTACCAGGGGTTCCCGAACCAGGGCTGTAAGAGTGATTGCTTCCTGCACAAGACAGACTCCACCACCAGGTGCATGACACTAAGTCATGTTTATTTTATCTTCACTCACGTGGGCTTCTATTTAGTATGCCAGATCACGTATGGAACATGATATACTCTATTTTGTACATATAGCTATTCCGCTCCTTCTGTCCCCCATGTCCGCCATGGGGGGATAACCCTATGGGCATGCCCTGTGGCCTATGAACCTGAGTGTGGCCTTCCTCGGGTAAGCAACCAAACTTCTTTACTTACTATATCCCAGCTTTTTTCTACTTTTGATGATATTATCTGATTGCATTTTTTGATTGCCTTCTTGTGTTATACATACAGTACTCAAATTTTCTAGATGTTCTATACTTCATTTCTCCTGAAGAAGCGGAACTCTTCGCAAAACCGGTCGAGAATACAAGAACAAGTTGAGATTGATACCACAAAGGCCTCTGAACCCACTAGAGAGCCACAGTCAGTGCCTTCAAATTCCTTATAGGGGCTGTAAACTAATGTTTTTTATAACGCAATTGTTATGATATATATACATGTTTTGTTTGTATATGTTGCTCTAAATAAATTGTTATATTTTTATACATACTGTGTGATCCCTGGGTGCCGAAATAGTCCATGTTTCTCAAATTAGTATTGGTTTGCTAGCGGGACATTCCATAGCACTTCCCATCTCTACTCACGTTAACTAGCTAGTGTGTGATTATTCCAATTCCACAATATGCTGTTACACTTATCATGTAAATATAATGCTATGCATAGTTCAAGTAATGTTTATAGTTGGTTATTATACTGCCATCTTGTGGTTGTTTTGGATATTGCATTATCCTATTCTGTTTTCTAAGTGTGTTCCCTCCCATCTTCTCATGTAATTTCCCCTTCCTGGTTCACTCTGTGATGTAACTTCCTCTTCCTGGTTGTCTTCTCTCTGTCTCATGACGAAGAAGGTGGCCATGTATATCTAGGCCTCACGCAATCTGCTTGCATCCTAGGACACATTACCATGTTTTGACCTGCAGATTCCATCTTTCAACCATCTGCCACATTTGTTGTATGCTGTACCTGCTATTTGCAATAAATATACGCTTATGGAAGAATTGGTGCCTGGTGAGTTCAAGCTATCTGATAAAGACTGTCTGCAGTGATTATATCTGCTTATATAGGCCAGGCATAGAGGCCTCAGCAAGGAATAAGTCACTATTACAACAGTTGGAGTCAGAATACACACCATAATATTATTGAATATGTACATACCATTGCATGCATTTAAAGAGTTCATAGTATGGAAACAAACCTATAGGCATTAGCAAATTGGCAAATATGCCTTCATATATTTTCAGCATATAATGATAAGTACAATTCAAGGTGTGGCAATACCATCTGTAGGATTCGAACCCCTAGCTGTAACCTTTGAATATGATAGAGGAAACCACTGCATTACGGAAATGACCACAGCCAGCCATAGAAAATACATTTACTAATCTTGTATTCTGTTAATTCTCTATAAACTAACTGCCGTTAACTAGTGTGTGATTATTCCTATTCCACACCATAAGATTATTGAATATGTACATACCATTGCATGCATTTAAAGAGTTCATTGTACGGAAACAAACTGATAGGCATTAGCTAATTGGCGAATATGCCTTCACATATTTTCAGCATATAATGCTGAGTACAATTCAAGGTTTGGCGATACCATCTGTAGGATTCAAACCCATAGCTGTAACTTTTGAAGGTGACAGAGGAATCCACTGCACTACAGAGTTGACCACAACCAGCCATAGAAAATACATTTACTAATCTTGTATTCTGTTAATTCTCCACAAACTAGCAATTGAGGACCAAAGTCCTCACTGAAGAATTGTATGCAAGTTATTTGCTATAAAAAGTGTATGTGGACCTGGGTACCGCCCTGGGGACATATATCAATTGCTAAAAAAGTTTACAATTGTTTTTTAAAGAGCAGGGATTTTAATGATGGTTAAAGTGAAACATTAAAAATTGAGAATTTCTTTAAATATTGTGCCTGGGTGGTTTCCTTAGTCTTCCTGTAAATTGGCACATCTGTACAATGCATGGAACATGCCGCAGCAAAATGGCAAATATGCCTTCACATATTTTCAGCATATAATGCTGAGTACAATGCAAGGTGTGGTGATACCATCTGTAGGATTCAAACCCATAGCTGTAACCTTTGAAGGTAATTAAGAAAACCAATGCACTATAGAGTTGACCACAAACAGCCATAGAAAATACATTTACTAATCTTGTATTCTGTTAAGTCTCTACAAACCAACTGCCGGCACGTTAATTAGTGTGTGATTATTCCAATTCCACACCATAATATTAATGAATATGTACATACCATTGCAGCATTTAACCGGTTCACGACTGTGCACAGTATATTTACTGCTGCAGTGTGGCGCTGTCTCGCGAATCGCTGTATATAAGCGGCGATCTGCGCATACGCAGTTAGTGGGAGGGAGCCCGCCACACTCTGCAGGAATGTGGCCGCGGCTTGGGCGGACCCAATGTCTGCCGACGAACCGCGATGACCTGCCAGAGAGAGAGAACAGGGAACCACCGATGTAAACACGGCAGTTCCTGGCTCTATCAGTGGGCTTGTATGAGATCTACTGATCCCTGTCACTGGGATCAGTTGGAACTCTTATGCCCATGGTAGCCCAGCCCCCTCACAGTTAGAACACGCCTAGGGAACACAGTTAACCCCTAGATCTCCCCCTGCAGATTAACCCCTGCACTGCCAATGACATTTATACAGTAATCAGTGGATATTTACATTTCTGATCGCTGTATAAATGTCATTGGTCCCAAAAAAGTGTCAAAAATGTCCGACATGTCCGCCCCAATATCAAAGTCCCAATAAAAATCGCAGATCGCCGCCATTGCCAGTAAAACAAAAAAAATGTAAAAACGACAGAAATGAATTCTCATGGTTTGTAAACGTGGCAAATTTTGCGTAAACCAATCAATAATTGCGATTGCGATTTCTTTTTAACCAAAAATACGAGGAAGAATATAAATCGGCCAAACCGATTAAATAAATTTGTTTTTTTATATATTTTTTTGGATTTGTATTTTAGCAAAAAGTAGGAAATATTGTTTTTTTTGCAAAATTGTCACTCTTTTTTTGTTGATAGCGGTGATCAGAAATGACACAGAGTTGATCAAATACCCCCAAAAGAAAGCTCTATTTGTGGGGAAAAAAAGGACACAAATTTTGTTTGGATACAACGTCGCGCGATAGTGAAATTGTCAGTTAAAATGACGCAGTGCCGAATCGCAAAAAAGTGCTCTGGTCCTACAGTGGTAAATCCTTCCAGGGGTGAAGTAGTTAAAGAATTAATAGTATGGAAGCAATCAAACTGATGTGCATTGGCTAATTGGCGAATATGCGTTTGCATATTTTCAGCATATAATGCTGAGTACAATGCAAGCTTTCAGAAGGTCATACCATCCATACCATTAAACTACTCTGTGGGGTAGATAGCCTTGTTTAAATGCATCATATAGGCTTGCTGATAACATACAAATCATTGCACCAGCCAAACTTTGAACAGTCAGAAGTAGAGTTGATCGTACCTCTGGAACTTCGGGTTCTGCTGGTTCGGCCGAACTTCGGGACAAAGTCCGGGTTCGGGTCTGGATAGAACCCGAACTTTCACACGGACCCCGAACCCCATTGAAATCAATGGGGACCCGAACTTTTAGGCACAAAAATGGCTGTAACAAAGTCCTGGAAAGTCCTAGAGGTCTGCAAAAGGAAGGAAAATGGGGGTAAGAGTAGGGCAAGTGCCCTACAAAGAAATGGAGATAGGGAAATAACTTAAAATATTTTTTAACCTAAAACCATATAAAAAAATCAAAAATGGAGGTGGATGTGGAGTTGGAGGTTGAGGAGGCGGTGAAAGTGGCGGTGGAAGAGGAGGAGGTAGCCAACACAGTTTTTTTTTTTTTTTTTGGAATTTTTTTGTTTTTTTTTAAACCAGCAATGTAGATGCACTTTTTAATTTTGTGCAAGAAACTATAATCTGTCCCTTTAAGCAACAGTAGGAACCTCTCCCTATAGGACTAGGAGATGATTTTAGATTCTAAAATCATCTCCAAGTTGTACAGGGAAAGCCTCCAGCTGTTGCT
>BLSH010347079.1:100472-114060 GCA_018402905.1 Glandirana rugosa | reverse complement strand
AACTTTTAGGCACAAAAATGGCTGTAACAAAGTCCTGGAAAGTCCTAGAGGTCTGCAAAAGGAAGGAAAATGGGGGTAAGAGTAGGGCAAGTGCCCTACAAAGAAATGGAGATAGGGAAATAACTTAAAATATTTTTTAACCTAAAACCATATAAAAAAATCAAAAATGGAGGTGGATGTGGAGTTGGAGGTTGAGGAGGCGGTGAAAGTGGCGGTGGAAGAGGAGGAGGTAGCCAACACAGTTTTTTTTTTTTTTTTTGGAATTTTTTTGTTTTTTTTTAAACCAGCAATGTAGATGCACTTTTTAATTTTGTGCAAGAAACTATAATCTGTCCCTTTAAGCAACAGTAGGAACCTCTCCCTATAGGACTAGGAGATGATTTTAGATTCTAAAATCATCTCCAAGTTGTACAGGGAAAGCCTCCAGCTGTTGCTTTAAGGGAAATATTAGTGTTCTAAAATCATCTTCAAATTGTGTGGGAAAAGCCTATTGCAGCCGCGGGGAGCCATATTAGTGTTCTAAAATTTAGAATACTAATATGGCTCCCCGCAGCTGCAATAGGCTTTTCACGCACAATTTGAAGATGATTTTAGAACACGAATATGGCTCCCCGCGGCTGAAATAGGCTTTTCCCACACAATTTGAAGATGATTTTAGAACACTAATATGGCTCCCCGTGGCTGAAGTCGGCTTTTCCCACACAATTTGAAGATGATTTTAGAACACTAATATGGCTCCCTGCGGCTGATATAGGGTTTTCCCACACAATTTGAAGATGATTTTAAAACACTAATATGGCTCCCTGCGGCTGATATAGGGTTTTCCCACACAATTTGAAGATGATTTTAGAACACTAATATGGCTCCCTGCGGCTGATATAGGGTTTTCCCACACAATTTTAAGATGATTTTAAAACACTAATATGGCTCCCCGCGGCTGATATAGGGTTTTCACACACAATTTGAAGATGATTTTAAAACACTAATATGGCTCCCTGCGGCTGATATAGGGTTTTCCCACACAATTTGAAGATGATTTTAGAACACTAATCTTTCCCTTAAAGCAACAGCTGGAGGCTTTCCCTGTACAACTTGATGATGATTTTAGAAGAATAATCTTTCCCTTAAAGCAACAGCTGGAACCTTTCCCTGTACAACTTGATGATGATTTTAGAACAATAATCTTTCCCTCTAAGCAGTAGACTCTACCTAGTCCAGTCAGATCGTTCTGTGCAGCAGGATGAGGTGTGCAATCTGTCCCTCAAAGCACCAGTACTAGTATCTCTCCCTAGTCCACAATCAGATCGTTCAGTAATGCAAGATGAGATGTTCTGCAATCTGTCCCTCACAGAACCAGCAGCATCCTCTCCCTAAACTATCCAGAGAGCATATGACATGCAGCACGGTGACTCCAGCCCCATATAGAGGCTGGGTCACATGGTGCACTGGCCAATCACAGCCATGCCATTAGTAGGCATGGCTGTGATGGCTTCTAGGGAAAACCAGTGAAACACTCGTTGATTGGCTGCCCTTGGCAGCTTTTCAACATGTGTAATAAAATACCAGAACCCCGGACCCGAACCCAGACTTTTTCGGGTCCGGGTCCCGGACATCCAAAAGTTCGGTACGGACCCGAACTTTACAGTTCGGGTTCGCTCAACTCTAGTCAGAAGTGTTTGACATTCATGTCAGCTGTGATTACTACTGATCTGGGATTAGCTGAAGCTATTCACATGGTACAGGTTGTTGATAAGCCCAAGTACCATGTGATAACTGGGGCCCAATCCCAGCTCACCAATCTAGGTAACCAAGCTGATATTAAAGTGGTGCCTCAGCCACCCACCACAGAAATGTACAAGTCAGCAGCTACACATCCTGCAACTGCTGACTTTAATTATTAGGACACTGTGCTGGATGCTAGCAATGTTACCACCCCAGCCCATGCTTCCATTGGCTCTCAGGTGCTGTTGCCTCCATTGCCGATTCTCTACTGTGCATGCACAAAGCACACTGCACTTTCTGAATGGCCTGGCAGCAGGGAAGGACGAGGGGTGACAAATTTCTGACATACCTCACTGCAGTGAGGTCCATCAGAAGTGGGGACAGGTACCTGTTCAAAACAGGTACCCGCTCCCCCTCCCCTTGAAAAGGTGCCAAACGTGGCATCAGAAGGGGGAGGAGAGAGATAAATAGAGCTTCCACTTTTGGGTGGAAATCTAAGGCCCCTTTCACACTTTTGAAACTTGTCCTGCGACTTGGGACTGCAAGGTCACCTTTCAAGTTGGACCCCATGATTTCCAATGAGTAGCATTCATAGCTGTGTGACTTCAAGTGGCACCAACCTAAAACTAGTCCTTGAACTACAGGGTGGGCCATTTATATGGATACACCTTAATAAAATGGGAATGGTTGGTGATATTAACTTCCTGTTTGAGGGGGGAAACTTTTCAAGATGGGTGGTGACCATGGCGGCCATTTTGAAGTTGGCCATTTTGAATCCAACTTTTGTTTTGTCAATAGGAAGAGGGCCATGTGACACATCAATGTTATTGGGAATTTCACAAGAAAAACAATGGTGTGCTTGGTTTTAATGTAACTTTATTCTTTCATGAGTTATTTACAAGTTTCTGACCACTTATAAAATGTGTTCAATGTGCTGCCCATGGTGTTGGATTGTCAATGCAACCCTCTTCTCCCACTCTTCACACACTGATAGCAGCACCGCAGGAGAAATGCTAGCACAGGCTTCCAGTATCCGTAGTCTCAGGTGCTGCACATCTCGTATCTTCACAGCATATGGTTTTTTTATGGTTTTTATGGTCAGTAAAAACCAATACCGGGTGAGCTGCTCCTTCCAGGAGGTACCGCCATTCCTCCAAAGCCGACTTGATGGCCAGCAATTCCCTATCACCGACATCATAGCTGCAGCAAGATGGTGCACCACCACATTATGGGTGTCAGGTCCGAGCATTCCTAGATGAACAGTTTCCTGGAAAGTGGATTGGTCGCCGTGGGCCAGTTGAATGGCCCCCAAGGTCTCCTAATCTGACCCCCATAGACTTTTATCTTTGGGGTCATCTGAAGGCAATTGTCTATGCTGTGAAGATACAAGATGTGCAGCACCTGAAACTACGGATACTGGAAGCCTGTGCTAGCATTTCTCCTGCGGTGTTGTTATCAGTGTGTGAAGAGTGGGAGAAGAGGGTTGCATTGACAATCCAACACAATGGGCAGCACATTGAACACATTTTATAAGTGGTCAGAAACTTGTAAATAACTCATGAAAGCATAAAGTTACATAATAACCAAGCACACCATTGTTTTTCTTGTGAAATTCCCAATAACTTTGATGTGTCACATGACCCTCTTCCTATTGAAATAACAAAAGTTGGATTCAAAATGGCCAACTTCAAAATGGCCGCCATGGTCACCACCCATCTTGAAAAGTTTCCCCCCTCACATATACTAATGTGCCACAAACAGGAAGTTAATATCACCAACCATTCCCATTTTATTAAGGTGTATCCATATAAATGGCCCACCTTGTACTTTGGTCCGAGTTTGATATGACTTGAGGTCCCTAGACCTCAAGATTACACAGGCATTGCTTCAAGTCACGTCAAAGTTGCATGACTTTCAAGTCACACAAGTGTGAATGGGGCCTAAGTCAAAGGTGTTATCCTGAAAGTAATGCAGTTTGCCCATGACATTGCCCCAATTTCAGGGAATGTCTGTGTAATATTGAGAGCTAGGAACCTCAAGTCACACCAAAGTATTACAGGGACTACTTTGAAGTTGATGCCACAGGAAGTAGCACAGATATGAATAGTTTCAGGAAAAGTTGGCCAAGTGTAAAAGGAGTGTATATAAGCAGCTCTCTCAGAGATATATATATCACACACACACACACACACACTCTTTACTGATTTACATCAGCAGAACACATGCAGGAAGTGTAATGTGCTTGTAACCAGGAAGTGCGCATGGGTAGGAAGCAGGGCTGCCATCAGGGGGGTACAGGCAGTACTGTTGTAAGGGACTTTTACAACATAGACTTAGCAGTATTTAACATTGGAGTCTATAGGAGGGGGCAACAACTGGTCCAAGTTTGGGACGTCCAGCACGTATGGTTCAGCCGTACCGGGTCCTCAAAGTGACCATTGATCAGTGATCATTGACCGGCAATTGTCGGGTGAATTTCGGATTTAACATTGAAGTCTTTGGAAGGGGGGGGGGGGTGACCCAGTTTAGGAACACCATTCTCCCGAACCATAGGCGATAAAAATACCAAACTTGGGTCATATGGAGAGGGCCCCCTGGACCACAGCTGGTCCAAGTTTGGGACCTCCAGCACCTATGGTTCAGTGTGAGGTCTTATTACAAGCATTGGATGAGGCTGTGCTGCCTGTGCACTGTTTTTTTTAACCCCTTGGATCCCACACTTTACTTGAATGGGTTTGGCAGGCTACACCTGGTAAGTGTGACAGGGTGTATAATTCCTACTGCGGCTGTGACATGTGTACACCCCTGGCCAGTGGACGGATGTGGTGGGATAGCCAGTGGGCAGGCCCTGGGGAATGTTGGTGGTCAGACGGGGGGCAGGTCTAAAGCTGTGTAAGGGGTCCCAAAATTTCTGATGGCTGCCCTGGCAGGAAGTGAATGTGTGGTGATCCCAAATGAACAAATCAATTAACCCCGCCAAATATAGCTACCAAATCCCCCCCCACAAGTATAGCACAAGTATATTTCCTACACTTACCCCGCGAATGAGTAGCACCTCCTCTTTGCTAAACTGGGGCTTTGCCATGTCCACCTATATAGACACCCTGACCAGCAAAGGCACTTCGGGTGAACACAATGACATTTCTGGGTCAGAGGGCAAAGCCACATTTGCTTGCGAATGTTTGATCGCAACCACAAATTTTTAATTGCAATTTTTTTTTTAATACGCATATATGTGAATCTGTATTTCTGTAGATCACAAGATATTTTGAGGGAAACTAAAGGGAGTGTATGACAAGAAATGGTGTCCCTGGGATTGCAGCAGGTGAATGACAAAGACAAAGGCCCACTTTGAGACATAACACACTGCCTATCCATCTACTGAATTCATTAGGAGTGTCGGTTCACACTTGTGCAATGAGGGAACCCTGCTAATCCACTGCAGGTTCCCGCATCACATTTCACACTGCCATATCCGAACTGCTGGGATAGGGTTGCCACATCATCCCTTTAATCCAGGACACATATGAATTGCACAGGTTCCAAGGCTAATTTAAAGCAGATAAGGCACCAAGTGAGTTTAATTACCACCTTAGTCAGCCACAGAACCTGAGTAATTGATATGTGTCCTGGATTAAAGGGATGATGTGGCAACCCTATGCTGGGAGTGTCAATAAATTGTTAATGACACCCCCATTTCAGCTTGCATATCACAGTGCAAACTAGCAGGTCGGACATTAAATGGATCGCATGGGTGTGAACACCCATGCAATCCAATTCTGGTGCTGATCAAAAAAAGGGTCCTGCACAAGTGAGTTTAATTACCACCTTAATCAGCCACAGAACCTGAGTAATTGATATGTGTCCTGGATTAAAGGGATGATGTGGCAACCCTATGCTGGTAGTGTCAATAAATTGTTAATGACACCCCCATTTCAGCTTGCATATCACAGTGCAAACTAGCAGGTCGGACATTAAATGGATCGCATGGGTGTGAACACCCATGCAATCCAATTCTGGTGCTGATCAAAAAAAGGGTCCTGCACAAGTGAGTTTAATTACCACCTTAATCAGCCACAGAACCTGAGTAATTGATATGTGTCCTGGATTAAAGGGATGATGTGGCAACCCTATGCTGGTAGTGTCAATAAATTGTTAATGACACCCCCATTTCAGCTTGCATATCACAGTGCAAACTAGCAGGTCGGACATTAAATGGATCGCATGGGTGTGAACACCCATGCAATCCAATTCTGGTGCTGATCAAAAAAAGGGTCCTGCACAAGTATGGTCCGAATGCGATGCAAATTCAGCCATACTTTCTGTATGGCTGAAATCACATTGCATGGGCAGCGTATGTGATTTGTACTGCAGTGCGGTGTGAATCACACGCAATCTTGCACAGCGCAGCAGTGTGAATTGCCACTTACCTGCAATTCTCCAGACCTGTTAAATAAAAAGACTCCATCTAAACAACCTTTATCATTTACTTGCAGGTGTGTTGAAGAAATTCGTTTTTTTTTAATCCACCATTACACCTTCTCGTAATTTGTCATTAGCAAGACAGTTCACTTCTTCAAACTCAGCTCCCCCAAAACAAATAAAAAAATAAAAAAATCAACCCAAACAGCTCAAGATTTTACATTTATTTGCACAGTAGTAACACAATTATGTACATTCATTTAGTGACATTAAAGTATTAAACAGCATGTATGGTGGTACATTTAGACAAACATTTAGCACTCGGGTTCTCAGGGTCTTGCTCATAGGAGCTTACAATCTAAAAAATTCTCCAAACCTTAGTGGACACAGCTTTACCAACAGTATATAGCAGGCTACACGTTTCATAGTACAACTACTCTCAACAGACACCAATCACCAACAAATGTTTAGCTGCAAGATTATACAAACATACAAAAAACAGTCATTCTTAAAAAAATGCAAAATATTAAAAAGACACATATTCAAATGATAACACCCACCACCCCACATTCCACACACATGCATTGGTGATGGTTCTGCTGGAAGATGCATTTCTGTGTATATGATTAAGCAATGAGATCAAAGAGTAGAAGGTCTGCAGATGCTCCCAAACCATGAATGCATGGTTAGACAGCAACAATACACAACACTGACAGCAAAGCCACACTTTTCAAGGACAAAAGGCCCCTTTCACACTTGTGCAACTTGTCCTGGGACTTGGGACTGCAAAGTCAAATGACAAGTCGTAAATGATTTCCAATGAGCCCCATTCATATCTGTGCAACTTCAAGTCGCAGTGATTTCAAAGTAGTCCCTGCACTACTTTGGTCCAACGTTGAAGCGACTTGAGGTTGACAGACCTCAAGATTACACAGGCATTGCTTCAAGTCGCTTCAAAATCGCGGTAAAGTCATGCAACTTTCAGGTCACACAAGTGTGAAAGCAGCCTTAGCCCAGGTTCACATAGGTGCGATGCAGGAACCAGCACAATTCCAGCACCAGTTCCTGCATTGCACCTCACCTACAGGCAATTCACACTGCCTTCTGTGAACCGCTGTGGGTGTCAATACAATATTAATGACACCCCCAGATTGCGTCATAGATAGCAGTAAAAACTGTGGATTCCAACAGGAATTGGATCACATGAGTGAGAACGCCCATGAGATGCGATTCTGGTGTGGGATAAAAAGGTCCCTGCACCTTTTTTTCTGCGAATCCAATGCAAGTTCAGCCATACAACTGTATGGCTGAACTTGCATAACACAGACATCGCATGTGATCGGCACCTGCGGTGTGGGTGCAAATCACATGCGATGTCTGTGATAGCACTAATGAGAACCCAGGCTTAAGGCATCAGCATACCAAGACATTTTGGACAATTTCATGCTTCCTACTTTGTGAGAACAGTTTGGGGATGGCTCCTTCCTGTTCCAACATGATTGCGCACCAGTGCACAAAGCAAGGTCCATAAAGACATGGATGAGCAAGTTTGGGGTGGAGGAACTTGACTGGCCTGCACAGAGTCCTGACCTCAACCTCATATAACACCTTTGGGATGAATTAGAGCAGTTACTGCGAGCCAGGACTTCTCATCCTACAACAGGGCCTGACCTCACAAATACGCTTCTAGAAGAATGGTCAAACATTCCCATAGACACACTCCTAAACCTTGTGGACAGCCTTCCCAGAAGAGTCGAAGCTGTTATAGCTGCAAAAGGTCAGCTAAATCAAATTTGAACCCTACAGACTAAGACTGGGATGCCATTAAAGTTCATGTGTGTATAAAGGCAGGCGTTCCAATACTTTTGGCAAGATAGCAGATTGTGCAATATTTGCAATGGTGGTGTAACCCTCGTCCACATAAATGCTACATTTATATAAAACTAGGGGAAGGACATGAGTTATGTTTAACAACACAGGAAGAGCAGACAACCTTTCTACAGGACACAGCATCTTTGGGATTTGAACCTATGTCCCCAGGGTTGCTAAGCAGAAGTGCTAACCCCTTAACCACGGTCATGGAGCATCCATCTCTGTGATGTCAAACAGTTCTAAGTCCCTGGGGTGCAATAAATTAATCAATGCAGATGTACTGCGGAAGGCTGGATAACCATTGAACAACCTGTTTCTGGCATATGCCATCTGTTTTGAAGGTTGGTTATGGCTCAGTACTGTGAGCATTCTGCTATAGAACATCTCTCATTTTGGGGAATTTTACTTGGTATGAGGCTGCAATTATTGCTGGCTGGGAAATGTTAAGGCTGATTATAGTCCTTGCCCATGGAAAACATATGACACAATGTGCAATGGTGGTAGAACCCTCCTACACATAAATACTACACTTCGACATAAATTTGGTAAGGACATGAGTTATATTTAACACCATAGAGAGAACAGACAACTTCTCTACATGAAGTGGCATGCTTGTGATGCAAATCCAGAACCTCTGTGTTGCTAGGCAGAAGCATTAAGCTGTTAGCCACCAGGCTGCTGAGTGTGCAACCCTCCTACACATAAATGCATATATACTGCATTTCTTTGGACATATAGGTGGTGGAATTACATTAGTCAGGAGTTTATTCTTCTTTATTCTGTGCTATTTGGTGGTTTTGAGAGTGTAGAATAGTGATGTTATTATATGATTTTGGGGAATGACCATTTTTATTTTTGATGTTGGCACACATATCACACACATTTTTTGGGCTCAAATTAGGATCATTTGGAAATGAAAATAACAGAAAATTGTGACTCATTTTAAAATTGCAACAGCAATGGTATTGTTTGTGGTTTGTGAAGATACCCGTGTACGTTTGGGAAAATATTTTTGTGAGATGGACAGCAACAAGCGAGAGACAGAGAAAAAACTATTTTACCAAAACATGAAAAGATTACACATTATACCATTCTTAAAAACAAAATAGATTATGAAATAGCAACATTGTTGCAGGGACAATTTCTTTGAGAGAAAGATACATTTCATCTCAGCATGAAAAGGATTTCTTTAGGGAAGTTACAATTGTGCTATTAGAATCAATGGCTGAAACTAGTATTGGGCTATATAGCGTGAATTTGCCTTCTCAAGAAGGCATTATAGACAAGTGCGAATTTGTGAATTTACTATAGCGCCCTCTAAAAAAAGGCATGGGAGTTAAAATGAGGGAATTTTCTTGTCATGCTCAGTTGTGCTGATGAATAGTCAGGAAAAAAAGGGGAATTTGGCTCTTTTCAGACTTTCAATCATATTTCAGGTTATACATCACTTTTTTAAACAATTTAAATGCAGATCATCATTAAACAAGATACTACATTTTTAAGAACCATTTAGGTGATCATATCATGCCCTAAACATTATTTCCATGTGCAATTCCCTTGTTTCTACCACGACTAGTTTTTTAGTCAGTTACTGTTGTCTGGGCGCTATAGTTAATTTGATTCTGGGAGTATATTTTCCCTCAGGGCTATAGTGAATTCAATTTTCGCGCTAATTATTGCGAATTTGCAATTTTGCACGTTAAAATTTGGGTAAAGGCAGAATCGCGCTATAGTAAATATCCCCCACTGTGTCAGTTTTTGTAATGAGTTCTGTCTGTTTTTCATCTAGTAACAGTTAGAGTTGAGACTGGGTCTAGTATGCACTGAAGGGGGCACCCCGCAACGTTTTTATTTTACAATTTTTTTTACCAGCACATTTTTTTTATTCAGCTGTCAGCAGGAAAGCCCATTGACAGCTGATGACTCATCGTTTGTTAAGGACGCCACAGCTGCCTTACCGGCCCTGCTCCTTAAAGCGGTAGTAAACCCATCCATTTAACAGTTTAAAAACCAGTTACATTTCTGGCACGTGCCACAAATTTAACACCCCCATTGGTGTTGCTCTAAACCAAACTGTCAAACCATCCAATGGCAGGTGTCTCAGCTGATCACATTTGCAGCATCGTGGCAGTTGTAGATTAAACAGAGGCCAAGCTGGCAGCTTCTTTTCCTGAAAATGACAGGAGGGTTTACTACCACTTTAACAACCAGCTTTTACTGTGCCCTGAACAGAGACAAAAGTGAGCTGCTCCAGGTGTATATAATGAGACATCAAGTATAACGGTGCAGGTTCAGTCCGTGATCCGGCAAAGCAATAGAGAACAAAGTTATGACGCACTCCAAGTACTTGAAAAGTTGGGTAAATTTATTGAAAATTCATCCAAAAACGTAGATGTGCAGATAGATACACAGACACGACAGCAGACAGGCAAATGATTACAATCGTCATTACTTTGTTCTCTTTTACTGCGCCCTGATTGGGCAATGGTTTGCCCAATCAGGACGCAGAATGCACTGTGCAGTGCAAACATCCTGCAAATTTGTGTGTTCCCCAAAACGGGGCAAACAGCTGAACCGTTCGCCCAACACTACTAACAAGCACGTTACACTTACGTGCTCTGTGCAATAGTTTTGCATAGAGCAGCACCCATCCACCTCTTCTCGGGTCCCATGCCGGTGCTCCTGGCCCCTTCCTCCTGCCGGGAGCCCCCATAGCAAGCAGCTTGCATTGGGGCACCCAAGCAGGCACATTCCCGAGCCGCGACTCTGTCCCCCTCTCTCTGTCTCCTGAATGGTTCACTGGCTGTGATTGACAGTAGCAGGAGCCAATGGCTCCCACTGCTGCCAAAAGCCAATCAGGAGTGCGAGTCCCCAGAGTGCCAAGGATCTCATGGACATCACTGGATCGAGAGTGGGCTCAGGTAAGTTTTAAGGGGGGCTGGGGGCGGGGGGGTTACTGCACACAGAAGGTTTTTTACATTTATGCATAGAATGCATGAATGTAAAAAAAAACATGTGCCTTTACAACCACTTTAATTGGACATATTATACTGTTAATTACATTTCACCTGATGACGAATAGCACACTTGAAACTGTTGTGCTTTGTATCATGTAAAATATTAGGAAGACTGCAGCATAATTTTGTGGAGTGCTGAAATTTCTTCTTTATTGGAAACCATCTATCCCTGTAAACTGGTTTATAGATTGATATTATGATGTTGTTTTGAACCTTCACAAAATAGCATAACGTAAGTCAAAAGACCTGCTCACCAAATCCAATTTTTTTTGGACAGGGGATAAAACGGGTCATTGGCTTAAAATATGAGGACTGCTCTGAAGACATTTTCATTTAAAATGATATGATGTAGCACCCCTAGTGTGCTATTAGTTCAGTTCAGGCAAATGTATGACTCATGGTAAGTGTGAGTCTGGAATCTGGGCCAGGGTTTAGTACAAGTCAGGATGGATGACTCACAGAGGCAGGTCTCTGGGGCCTCCCCCTGGTTCTGGAAGTTTGAGGAAACTTTTAGAAGTTAGTGGGCGGAGGCCAGGAGGGTTGATCTGCATACTTAGGGGAACCTGGCCATTACCAATTAATAGTTTCATGGCAGGGTGGCTAGGCCAGCCCTTAAATATGGATGAGTCATGCTAGCAGGGAGTCGGATGGAAGATGGAGTGCTGAGACTGTCGGTGGCCTAGGAGGGGTCTCCTAGGTCTAGGGGGGACCCTATCCCCAGACTGGGCTTAAGCGAGCTCAGGACGATCCATTCAACAGAGCGGTTTGTTTTGGATTCTTGCCTGAGAACCGAGGGAGCAAGGAGGACAAAGTGAGTACTTTAGCAGACCCAGGGATTTTCAAGGGGAGAGACTGCCACATGCAGCAAGCTTTCTAAAGGGCATTGTTGCCCTAGGAGATCTTCAGAACAGCCAGGAGGGCTGGTAGTGCCTGCAAGAGGGTATAGCTGGGAGCAGATCTACACAAGGAGAGGATACACTCCTGCATGCAGTTTGCCTCATCTTTTTGTGCTATTCCTAGAAGGGGCTGAGAGCTCCTAGTCTGTAATGGACTTTTGCTACTAATCGACTGTGTGAGGAAAGAAAAAGAAACAGTTCAGGATCGTTTTGTACAGTAGAATGAAGTTCCCCATTTCTTGTTGTTCTTTTCTTTATGTTGGGCATCCCGTAAATCCCTTCACCCCATCTAAGTCGTTACCCCTAATAAAACATCAAAACCAAGCCAAGGGACTGACTTCTTGTGTTTGGATGCAAGCGGAGAATGCGTGTTGTCTGGCTGTGCAGGAGTAGGGGTACCAGTTACCAGCAGCCCGTCTGGGGGTAGTGCTACACCTATAAGGCAATGTTAGCTACTTTGCCTGGACCTGAAAGTAAGCTTACCACACTGGAAACTAAGACTGAGCAACTAACAGGACATGGTCAGCCCACAAATGCCAAGCTCTTCTGTTCTAAGAAGCTAAGACAGCTTATTCTCACAAACGGTCTGCTGACTGTAACCGCTGGGCTTTCTTAGCAAAACAAACCGCAGTGTGCAAAGTACAGGAGCTCAAATCCACCAAAAAATTATCTTTACTGATCTAAAATAAAATAGCAGCAATGATGGTAAATCTAAATAGCTGATTTGTTACTGTAATGCATATTGGTACCGATTTTATTCAATTTTCAATACAATATGAAAGGTTTAAATAGACCCAGGGAATTAGGACTACACTCTGGGTGGTTCTGAGCTTCATCCCAACATCCACCTTTTAGGGCCAGTTCACACCATGAATCGCACAGGAACACATTATGCAATTCACATGCGATCTGAATGCAGTGAGATTTCAGCCCATTCATTTGAATGGGCTGAAATCAAGCCAAATTGCAGCAAAAGTAGAGTATGCACTTCTGTACAAAACACAGAGCAACTGAATTGCATGATACTTCTTATGTGATCTGGAGCAGACAAACATACTGCATTTGTCACCTGCATTTGGTGTGTTGTTAGCATTGCACTGACACATGCTACAGATCGCAAGAACAGTGCATTTTAAAAGTGCGGGAAACATGCATCGAACGCAGGTTTCTTGTACCACGTTCTGATGTGAAATGGTCCTTACAGTCCATCACCCTAATCACTAAAGCCCCATAACTGCATAAAAAAGCCATCCACTGTTATCTGGTTATCAGGAGCTCCTCTGTAGTTCTTCTAGATATAGTGATATATAATACTATATATAGAAACATAGAAACATAGAAAAGTGACGGCAGAAAAAGACTGAGTAGTCCATCGAGTCTGCCCCTTTTTATTTTTTATTTTTTTTTTTTTACATTAACCTTGTTGTTTGACTATGGATTTATGTTTATCCCAAGCATGTTTGAAGCCATTTACTGTTGACTGTCTCACAACTAGAGTTGAGCGAACCTCTGGAAGTTCGGGTTCTGCTGGTCCGTCCGAACTTCGGATATATAGTGATATAGATCTTCTTGATGTCTCCTCGAGGACTATTGGTCTATTGTCACCTACCGAAAAAATACGTCAATACCCCGAAATCACTAATCCCACTACCTGACATT
>BLSH010347079.1:67699-84500 GCA_018402905.1 Glandirana rugosa | reverse complement strand
GAAGAATATAAATCGGCCATAACCGATGAATACATTTTTTTTATATATATTTTTTTTTTATATGTATTTTAGCAAAAAGTAAGAAATATTGTTTTTTTTTTTTTTTGCAAAATTGTAGCTCTTTTTTTGTTTATAGCGGTGATCAGAAATGACGCAGAGGTGATCAAATACAACCAAAAGAAAGCTCTATTTGTGTTAAAAAAAGGACGCAAACCTTATTCTGGTAAAACGTTGCACGACCACGCAATTGTCAGTTAAAGCAACGCAGTGCCGAATCTCAAAAAGTGCTCTGGTCCTAGCATGCAAAATATTTCTGGGGTGAAGTGGTTAATTCTAATTAATGAAAGGGGTGTTACCATCCAGGTTGTGTTGTCCACCAGAGGTCACTTTGTATATATGAACAAATGGCCCATATAATAAATTTGGCACATAGTTGTAGCTGGATGAGAAATTTAACCACTTGAGCTCTAGAAGGTTTTACCTGGTCCGGTTTATTGAGGCCACAACTAGGAATTAGTGTCTGCTGGACCTGGTAATCTCAAACCATGCAGATCTTATTACTAATGTTCATATAAAGCAGTGGTTCTCAACTCCGGTCCTTGGGACCCACTAACAGGCCAGGTTTGCAGGATAACTGAAATGCATCACAGGTGATATAATTTGCTGCTCAGTGATTGCAGTATTCTAGTCTGCATCTCCCCAAGGTAATACTGAAAATCTGGCCTGTTGGTGGGTCCCGGAGTTGAGAACCACTGATATAAAGGAACATCTGTGTAGCAGTGACCATAAGGTGATTTCATGTAAAGATAAAAACACTTAACTATAAGAGAGCAAATTTTCCAAGGATGAGGGCTGCTCTCCAGGACTTAGACTGGGAGGGAATATTGGCATCGATGAACACAGAACAGAAATGGGAATTTTTCAAAAAGATTGTATGCGAGCAAACTCACTGCTAAGTATATTCCCATGGGCTATTAATACGTTTAAAACGTTAAAAATAAAACCTATGTGGCTCACGGTCAAAGTTAAAAAAGCTATAAATAATAGTGAAAGAGCTTTTAAAATATATATAAATGAAGGAACACTATTATCATTTACATGTTACAAAGAATATAACAAAATATGTAAAATGGAATTCAAGGACGCAAAAATTCAAAACGAACAAAATATTTCAAAAGATAGTAGGACAAATGCCTAAAAATGCTTCAAATAAATGAATAGTAAAGAGGACAGGTCTGAGCACGTCGGCTCTTTACAAAATAATATAGAGTGTTTGACTGGGGACAAAGAGAAGGCAAACTTATTAACCACTTTAGCCCCGGAAGGATTTACCCCCTTAATGACCAGAGCGTTTTTTACAATTTGGCACTGCGCTGTTTAACTGGTAATTGCGCGTTCATGCAATGCTGTACCCAAACAAAATTAGCGTCCTTTTTTTCTCACAAATAGAGCTTTCATTTGGTGGTATTTGATCACCTCTGCATTTTTTATTTGTTGCGATATAAACGAAAAAAGACCGAAAATGTTGAGAAAAAATTATATTTTCAACTTTTTGTTAAAAAAATACAATTAACTCAATTTTAGTCATATATTTTTGCCAAACTGCATTCATACATGTCTCGGGTAAAAAGAAGTCAATAAGCGTATATTTGTTGGTTTGCGCAAAAGTTATAGCGTTTACAAACTAGGGTACATTTTCTGGAATTTACACAGCTTTTATTTTATGACTGCCCATTTCCTCAGATGCTATAATGGAAGGGCAGTACAAACCCCCAAATTACCCATTTTGGAAAGTAGACACCCCAAGGAATTTGCTGAGAGGCATGTTGAGCCCATTGAATATTTTATTTTTTTGTCACAAGTGATTGAAAAATGACAAAAAAAATTACACAAAGTTGTCATTGAAATGATATATTGCTCACACATGGCATTGGGTATATTTGGAATTACACCCCAAAATACATGGCATGTTCGAGCAACATATCATTTAGTGACAACTTTGTGTAAAAAAAAAAAATTGTAATTTCCCTGAAACTTGTGGCAAAATATAAAATATTTCATGGACTCAAATGCCTCTCAGCAAATAGCTTGGGGTGTCTACTTTCCAAAATGGTGTAATTTGGGTTTTTTTTTTTTGCTATCTGGGCATTTCATGGCCTCTGAAACTGTGATAGGTAGTGTGGGGTGAAAGCATAAGGTTGCGCCCTTATAAATCCTGAAGGCGGTGATTGGTTTTTGGGGTCCTGTACACGGATAGACTCACAAAAAGTCTCACACATGGGGTATCCCCGTACTCAGGAGAAGCAGCAGAATGTATTTTGGGGTGTAATTCCACACATACCCATGGCACGTGTGAGCAATATATAATTTCAATGACAACTTTGTGTCATTTTTTCTTTTTTGTCATTTATCAATCACTTGTGACAATAAAATAAAATATTCCATGGACTCAACATGCCTCTCAGCAAATAGCTGAAATTGGGTCATTTGGGGGGGGGGGGGTTGAACTGTCCTGGCATTTTATGCCCAACATCACCCACTCTTCTAACCACTTGAACCACCAAGTCTTTTCTGACACTTTTAGTTTACATGAAATGATTTTCTAGAAAATTACTTTGAACCCCCAAACATTATTTATTTTTTTAAAGAAAAAAGGAGGTCCCAAAGGTTAAAATGGTGGGTGTTGCAATTTTTTTTTCACAAAGTTTTTCAAATGCAATTTTTGGGGGAATAAACATTTTTTTGTATTTTAATGAACAAAAACACACTATATTGCCCAAATGTTTGGTGAAATATAAAAGACGATTTCATGCAGAGTCCATAGACACCAAACATGACATGCTTTTAAAAATTACACACACCCGCGCAGCGGCGACAAACTATATACATTTTTAAAAGCCTTTACAGGTTACCACTTTAGATTTAGAGAGGAGAATTTAGAATTACTACCCCTCGATCTGACATTCTCGGTGATACCTCACATGCATAGTGCGATTGCTGTTTACATATGACTCGAGACCGACGCATGCGTTCACCTTTTCACGTGTGCATGGGGGGCAGGGGTGTATTTTTTTTTTATCTTAATTATTCATTTTGCTTTTTATTTTATTTTATACTGTCCCTTTCATTTTTTTTCATTTTTTTTAAATCATTTTTATCGTTATCACAGGGAATTTAAATATCCCCTGTGATAAAAACAGGTAGTGTCACACATTTTTTAAAAACTAAATTTGGGGTCTATTAGACTCTAGATCTCTCCTTGGCCCTTAAAGCATCTGACCACACCAAGATCAGTGTGATAAGATGCTTTCCCAATTTCCCAATGGCGCTGTTTATATCCGGCGAAACTGAAGTCATGAAATGCTCGTAGCTTCCGGTTTCTTAGGCCATAGAGATGATTAGAGCCTTTCTATTCTTCGAACAGCTCTATGGTCAGCTGGCAGAACCAGCGGCTGCATTCTCTCGTTCCCCGGTGGGACAGGAGAGCCTGAGAAAACCACTCAAAGACCAGCAACATACTAGTACATCACTGGTCCTTGTTGGGCATATATTTTTTTCATGCAGCCTGTGGGTTAAATGAAAAAAAGAATCAATCAGTGGGTATTCCCACCATTAGAAAACCTCCCTTCATTCACCTACTTCTAATGATGGGCATAGCGTTGTTCTAAAAATATATACCGGAGCATAGGGGCAATCCGCCCCAATTTTCACCCACTGCCCCTATGCTCCGGTATATATGCAAAACCGATGAATAAATTTGTTTTTTATATTTTTTTTTGGATATGTATTTTAGCAAAAAGTAAGAAATATTGGGGTTTTTTTTTGCAAAATTGTAGCTCTTTTTTTGTTTATAGCGGTGATCAGAAATGACGCAGAAGTGATCAAATACCACCAAAAGCAAGCTCTATTTGTGGGAGAAAAAGGACACACATTTCATTCAGGTACATCGTCGCACGACCACACAATTGTCAGTTAAAGCAATGCAGTGCCGAATCTCAAAAAGTGCTCTGGTCCTAGCATGTAAAATACTTCTGGGGTGAAGTGGTTAATTCTAATTAATGAAAGGGGTGTTACCATCCAGGTTGTGTTGTCCACCAGAGGTCACTTTGTATATATGAACAAATGGCCCATATAATAAATTTGGCACAAAGTTGTATCTGAATGAGAAATTTAACCACTTGAGCTCTAGAAGGTTTTACCTGGTCCGGTTTATTGAGGCCACAACTAGGAATTAGTGTCTGCTGGACCTGGTAATCTCAAACCATGTAGATCTTATTACTAATGTTCATATAAAGCAGTGGTTCTCAACTCCGGTCCTCGGGACCCACCAACAGGCCAGATGTATTACCTTGGGGAGATGCAGACTAGAATGCTGCAATCACTGAGCAGCAAATGATATCACCTGTGATGTATTTCAGTTATCCTGCAAACCTGGCCTGTTGGTGGGTCCCGAGGACCGGAGTTGAGAACCACTGATATAAAGGAACATCTGTGTAGCAGTGACCATAAGGTGATTTCATGTAAAGATAAAAACACTTAACTATAAGAGAGCAAATTTTCCAAGGATGAGGGCTGCTCTCCAGGACTTAGACTGGGAGGGAATATTGGCATCGATGAACACAGAACAGAAATGGGAATTTTTCAAAAAGACTGTATTCATACTCACTGCAAAGTATATTCCCATGGGCTATTAATAAGTTTAAAAGGTTAAAAATAAAACCTATGTGGCTCATGGTCAAAGTTAAAAAAGCTATAAATAATAGTGAAAGAGCTTTTAAAATATATATAAATGAAGGAACACTATTATCATTTACATGTTACAAAGAATATAACAAAATATGTAAAATGGAATTCAAGGATGCAAAAATCCAAAACGAACAAAATATTTCAAAAGATAGTAGGACAAATGCCTAAAAATGCTTCAAATAAATGAGTAGTAAAGAGGACAGGTCTGAGCATGTAGGCTCTTTACAAAATAATATAGTGTGTTTGACTGGGGACAAAGAGAAGGCAAACTTATTAACCACTTCAGCCCCAGAAGGATTTACCCCCTTAATGACCAGAGCATTTTTTACAATTTGGCACTGCGCTGTTTAACTGGTAATTGCGCGTTCATGCAATGCTGTACCCAAACAAAATTAGCGTCCTTTTTTTCTCACAAATAGAGCTTTCATTTGGTGGTATTTGATCACCTCTGCGTTTTTTATTTGTTGCGATATAAACAAAAAAAGATATTTTCAACTTTTTGTTAAAAAAATACAAGTAACTAAATTTTAGTCATACATTTTTGCCAAACTGCATTCACCCACTTCTAATGATGGGCATAGCGTTGTTCTAAAAATATATACCGGGGCATAGGGGCAATCCGCCCCAATTTTCACCCACTGCCCCTATGCTCCGGTATATATGCTCTTTTTTTAACTGTGGTGGTGAAATCACCTCCTATAGCGATGGAGCCGCTGATTTACGTATGGTGGAAGCAAATGCTGTTGAATAAATCAGTGCTGCAGCTGAATGGAGTACCTGAAAAGCAAAAAACAATTAATAAAACACAGTAAACAGTAACATAAAAAAAATTACATACCTGAAAAGAAAACATTATAAAACACAGTAACAATAAAACATTACAGGTAAGCATTAACATATAAAAAATGCATACCTGCAAAGAAACATGATAAAAAAAACAGTAACAAAACATTACAAGTATGCATAAAAAAACATTAACAATAGAGAGAGAATAGAGAGAGAAATAAAGAAACTTACAACTGTTTTAGTTTTTTTCTTTTTTCTTCTTTGGTTCTTATAAAAAATTTTATTTTTTTGTGGTTTAAAACAATTTTTTTTTTTTGGTACGCTTTTTTTTTTTTGAACAACAGCAATGGTTCCAGGTTAGGGTCTCTCAAAATGCGTTGACATCTTGGAGACCCTGTGACAGTGTGCCCTATACCCATGTAGTGCTGTACCCTACGCTAATACTCAACTAGTGTGTGGTAGCGCTGGAAAAAGTCACCGATGCAAAGCCAGGCTGGCCAGGACCGGAGGGACAATAATAACGGGTTTCACGCCTGTATCCATGTTGTCTGCAGACACAACATCTCTTTTTGGGGGCTCAATTGGTAGGGGTACCAGGAACGGCATGCCGAAAATGCCGCTCGTGCAGCCGGATCACTGCATTTGGATTGGGAAGATGGGGTGCAGCACCATCTGGAAACAGAAGGGCTGTGACAATCTCTTCTTGGAATTTAAGGAAGGATCCAGTCCGTCTTGACGTTTTGTATAGCACATAAGCATTCAGCAAAGCCAATTGGAATAGGTATACAGACACTTTTTTGTACCAGCGTCTGGCCTTACGGGCAATTAACAACTGGTCATTGAGGTCCACCCCTCTCATATTCAGGTTATATTCGTGGACACAGAGGGGTTTCTCCACAACACCAGTCACCATTGGTATTTGGACTGCCGTGTCTGTGTGAAGGGAGGAAAGAATGAAAATATTCTTTGTATCCCTCCACTTCACAGCGAGCAAATTACCACTTTTCAAGCAGGCTCTCTCCTAAGTTGGGATTCTACCAGCCGTTGGGGTAAGACCCGGCAATTAGGTCGCACGGTGCCACATGCGCCAATTCAATGATCAAAGAGATGACTAAAAAGTGGCATGGTTGAGTAGTAATTGCCCACGTACAAGTGGTACTCCTTTCCGAATAAGGGTGACACCAAGTCCCACACAATCTTGCCAGAGCTTCCTATGTATTCCGGGCAGTCGGGGAGCTCCACGTGACTGTCTTTTCCCTCATAAACCATAGAACTACATGTATAGCCTGTGGCCCTGTTACAGAGCTTATACATCTTGACACCCATATCTGGCATGCTTGCTGGGGAGGTACTGTTTGAAAGCAAGACGACCAGAAAACTTAATCAGGTTTAAGTGGTTTAGGAGGGGCCAAATTTTGTGGAGCTGATCAAATTCTGGGTCTCCCCGAGGACGACAGAGTTCATTGTCGTTGAAGTGCATAAAACGCAGAAACTGCTCGTATCGTGCCCTGGTCATGCAAGCAGAGAACATGGGCATATGGTGAATTGGGTCAGTGGACCAATATGACCGCAACTCAGATTTTTTAGTTATGCCCATGAGGAGGGAAAGGCCCAGAAAGGAATTATATTCGGAAATCTCTGGCAAGTGACAAATGGGGATTAGCGGCGATGAATTGACCAGGATACAAATTGCTTTGGTCCACAACAGATCTATAGAGATCTTCGGTGAAAAACAGTGAATAAATATCAAGAGCCGTAAAATCAACTGTTTCCACCTGAATTCTGGGTTGGCCAGTGGATGGGGGAAGTACAGGTGCTTAATCAGTGGTGGGTTGCCAATTAGGGTTAGCAAATTCAGCAGGAAGGGCACTATGGACTCTGCAGGCCTATGTTTGTCTTCTTTGTGGCTGCGGGACATTACTTGTGCTAGCCACACCAGTTTAAACTGCACTTATGGGACTCACCACATCACCAAGTGTTACTGCAGTGCTGGTTGTACGACTAGGGTGTACTAGGCCACTGGTGCTTGCCAGTTCACCAGAAGGATGAGTGGCGCCAGTTCTGGCACTCTGCTCCATACCAGAGCCCTGCGGTTCTTGCACCTCAAAACAGCAAAACGGGGTCGGGTACACTGACCTTAGCATAAGGTGACCAGATTTGTAAAATGAATAGGTGGATGAATAGGTGGATGGATGGATGGATGGATGAATAGGTGGATGGATGGACGGATAGGTGGATGGATGGATGGATGAATGAATAGATGGATGGATAGATGGATGAATAGATGGATGGAACACTCAGAAATCCTGCATTGTTTCCTCCCTGTCAGTCTCTGTAAGAACCATATGACTTGTGCTGGTAGAGAGGAATGCAGGTGTCAGAATACAGCATAGATGGATGGATAAACGATCTTGTTCTCCTCTTGCTCACCTCCCCACACTGTAGAAATCTCCTTGTTCTCTCCATGCTAGCAGCAGTGCAGGCAAACACAACTCACTGTTTATCAGTGCTGGGGCTGTGGAATGTGTCCCCATTGCAGGCTGTGTCCTCTCCTCTCCCCCCTTCCTTTCCTTCCAACTGCCGACATTCTCCTCTTCAGAAATCAAAGAAGGCGGGCTGGAGGAAGGGGGTGGGTACAGTGCTTACCATTGGCTGAGGAGGCAGCAGAGAGGTGGATATCCATCCGTCTCTGAAATTAGCCTGTGATGGGTCAGCACCACGTAAGCCTCTTCACTAGTGTACCTCGGATTGGACATGTTGGGCTCTAACTATATAGGTACACTAGTGTGACTCATAAGCAAAAAAGTGCACCTAGTTGTCAGAGTCTGTATCTGGGTGGTGAAGCTGGTTAGGTTACCTGTGCGATTGTTGGTGTCCATTGCTCGTGCACAAGCAGTGGAAGTGTGTGACCAGTGGAGAGGAGATGCCAAATGCCGCGCCGAACGAAGCCGATATAGGCGCCAGCACCCATCCCCCGCCAACGTCATGCACTAGGGAGCAAAGGAATGGAGGGAAAAACCCCGCCCCCTGGCATAGCCTTCACAGGAGGACCGGCACTCCCCCTCTATAGCACCCGCGAGTGTGTGTACCCAGCCAACACATGGCCCCACAAGGACACCGCGTGTCAGACCGGGTAGCATGACGTTGACGCACAGCGAGGCAGACTCCACCCACAAGATAATGGAGCGGGGAGAGCCCCGGTGTGCATCGCAGCTCCCAATCCGATGCATGCAGGCAAACCAGCGACCCACAGCCAAGCACCATCAGACAGGGTCACAGAGCTGGATGAATTGCATGATAGCTAAAAATAGTTTGGGTAGGGTAACCATGGTAAAAATATTGTATAGAGAAGGGGGGAGGTCTAATGGAAACCAATAAGGGCAGACCTAGTGATTAATGATGGTAAAAAAGTTTTCCACAATACGTGTGTCCATCCCTAGTAACATATTGAGAAAGGCTAATGTGTAAGCTAAAGTCTACAGGCATGGAAAGATCAGTTTGTAAATGGATAGAAAACTGGCTAAAAGACCAAATTCAGAGAGTAGTGCTTAATGATTCTTATTCTGAATGGTCTAAGGTTATCAGTAGTGTACCCCAAGGTTCAGTGTTGGGACCCTTACTTTCTAACATCTTTATAAATGATATTGGGTCTGGGATTAAAAGTACCATTTCAGTGTTTGCAGATGACACCAAGCTATGCAGTGGAATAACGTCCTTGCAGGATGTCTCCAACTTACAAGCCGACCTCAATGCACTGTCTAATTGGGCGACTGTGTGGCAAATGAGGTTTAATGTAGATAAATGTAAACTTATGCACTTGCGGGTCTAAGAATATGCATGTATCATACATAGTAGTGGGGTACAACTGGGGGAATCCATAGTGGAGAAGGATCTGGGGGTTTTGGTAGATCATAAGCTTAATAATGGCATGCAATGCCAAGCTGCGGTTTCCAAAGCGAGCAAAGTCCTTTCTTGCATTAAGATAGGTATGGACTCCAGAGAGAGGGATATCATTTTGCCCCTGTACAAATCATTAGTATGACCTCATCTGGAATATGCAGTTCAGTTTTGGGCACCAGTTCTCAAAAAGGATATTGAGGAACTGGAGAAAGTGCAGAGAAGGGCAACCAAACTGATAAGAGGCATGGGGGAGCTCAGCTATGAGGAAAGATTAGAGGAACTGAATGTATTCTCTCTTGAGAAGCAGAGATTAAGGGGTCCATATAGTGAACTTGATGTTGAGTTATGCACTTTAAGGTCAACACAGAGGACAAGGGGGCTTTCTTTACGCCTAGAGGAAAAGAGATTTATTTTATTTCCAAATACAGAAAGGTTTCTTCACAGTAAGAGCTGTGAAAATGTGGAATAGACTCCCTTCAGAGGTGGTTCTGTCCAGCTCAGTAGATTGCTTTTAAGAAAGGCCTGGATTTGTTCCTAAATGTACATAATATAACTGGGTACTAACATTTATAGGTAAAGTTGATCCAGGGAATATCCGATTGCTTCTCGGGGGATCAGGAAGAAATTTTTCCCCTGCTGTAGGATCACGCTTTGCTAGGGTTTTTCGCCTTCCTCTGCATCAACTGTGGGCATAGGATTGTGTATATGGGATTGCGTGGTATTATTATTGAATTTGTTTGAACTAGATAGACTTGTGTCTTTTTTCAACGTGACTAACTATGCAACTATACCCCTTCATGACCTGGGCATGTTTTGCTATTTAGCACTGCACTAATTTGACTGGCAATTGCGCGGCCATCCATCACTGAAACCAAACTAAATTTATATAATTTTTTTCACACAGATAGAGCTTTCTTTTGGTCACCTCTGTGTTTTTAATTTTCATTAGATAAATGAAAAAACACCAGACATTTAAAAAAAAAACAATATTTTTTACTTCTATAAAACATATCCAATAAAAATTAAAAAAATCGAATTTCTTCATAAATTTAGGGCAAAATGTATTCTCTTACAAGTGTATATTGATTGGCCTGTGTGAAAGTTACAGCATCTACTGTACAAACTATGCTATATAAATATACTGGATTTTTTTTAAATGTATTATTTTATACTAGTAATGGCGATGATTAGCGATCTATAGTGGGACTACGATAGTGCGTGGGCAATCTGACATTAGCCGACACTGGCTGGGAACTGATTAACTGCCACTGACATTACCAGTGAAACTAATAAAATGATCCGTGATGCTCTATACTAATGACACTGGCTGGAAAGGGGTTCTCAGGGTTATCAATGGGTTTAAGTGTGTGCCTAAAAAGGGTTTTTTTCCAGATAGCATTAGCAAGCAATTGAGCTGCAAGTTTGAAAATGACTTGCTAAGCTATTGCTAGACTTACCAGAAATTTGTTGCACAATGGCAGCGAGTCCACATTGCATGACTCCAGATCAAGTTTCTTTGCAAACATTCTGCAACTCTGCTGCAAGTTCTGGTTCAGCTATGTTGTTCAATAGTCATCCCACCACAGGGTCACTGTGGCTTAATTTTCATGATGTAGGCTTGCAGAGCTCTTGCTGTAGACTCATCACTGCAACTTTGCTACAAATTGGAAAAGTGTCAACTAGAACTTGTGTTTCAAGTGCTCTGCAAGTGTACAACCTGCCAGTGAAAATGTGCAGCAAGTTAACAGACTTACAATTCAACACTGCCACAAATTTGTGGAAAGTTATCCTTGCTATCTGGGATATGTGTAGTATGTGCTGCTTTTAACTACAAAAAAATATATTTGTTCCTTCTCCCTGCTTTGCAGGGAGAAGAAACAAAGAGATCATTCCCGTTGTACAAAGCCCTGTGTTGTCTGTCAGCACAGGGCTCTGGACTGTGATTGGACAAAGCCGATCAGCAGGCCCTGGCCATGAATCATTGGCTGGGACCTACTGACAAAATCCCACTGTGTCTAATCACAGTTTGTGTTGGCAGGGGTGTGGGGGGATCATGCACATGCGCGCATGCCAGAGGCCAGGGACATACAGGTACGTTGCTGTGCAAATAGGAGCGGCCCATCTGCAGTACATTGCGGGCAGGCAGTCCTAAAGTGGTTAAAGTGTACGTCAAGCCAAAATCTTGTATTATTTTTATTTGAGAAGGATTAGAACTCCTACCAAGGCTCTAGTAGAGAGAATTACCCTCACTTCCTGTCCTGCTGGCAGCAGTTTTACCAGACAGGAAGTGAGAAAAAATCTACAGCAAGGGCACAACAATAAAACTCTGACAAGGCTTCTAGCCTTTCCTTACTTTCTACTAAATATGCATCTTTATCTCTGCGTTGCTGTTGGAGAGTTCCTCTAAATTCCTGTCTGGTCAAATGTTGTCAGGAATAGAGAGTACATTCCCTAACGAAGGACCAGATACAGTAAAAACCTGATAGGCCGGGTTCATATCTGTGTGGTCCAGTAACACATGCATTGAAATCAAGTAGTTCCCAACACACTTAGCCACTCGACCGCAATACATACATATGTATGTTTTGGATTGCAAGTGGTTTACCAGGGTTATGGCTCAAGCTATCAGCCATAACCCTGGTATTTTATTTTGAGTCGGTGGCTGGTTTTCTCAAGAAAGCGATCTGAGTGGCTCATTGAATTGCTTTCAGAAGCACATTCCCCACCCCCCTTCGGCCACTCACAAGCTTTTCTCTGGCTTAACCAGCGTGCCCAAAAACATTCTGACAGTGTGGCTGGTGGGTCACAGAGGCGAACAGAGACCACATCATCTCTGATTGCTTCTATGGCCTTGGAGGACCGGAGCGTCATTATGACCTCACTTCCAGTCTAAGGCGGAAGTAAACAAATTTTCTTTTTAAAACAAAAAATCACATTTTTTGGGGGGGATCTTTTGCTTTTAAATGTAAAGGAGAGAATTGGTGTCTTTTTTACCCCAGATTTCTCTCTTCATAAAGAGGACCTGTCATCTTTATATTACAAATATATTTTTTTTATCCATTGCAATTATTTTCTAACTATTTTTCTTTTACAATTATTCTCTGATCACCTGTATGGCCTTTGTAGGACCAAAGCATCGTTATGATGTCACTTTTGGTCTAGGTCCGAAGTAAACAATTTTTTTTAAACAAAACATTTCTTTTTTTCTTGATCGTTTGCTTTTAAAGGTAAAGGAGAGATTTGGGGTCTGTCATCCTTATTTCTATTATTTCTAGTTACATTCCTTATAATAGAAATAAAAGTGATCTAAAAAAATAGATAAAGGGACAGTGTAAAAAAAAAAAATTTTAAGTGCCCCCATCCTTCTGTGCTCGCGCGCAGAAGTGAAAGCATACTTAAGTCGCACATGCATATGTAAACAGTGTTTGTACCACACACGTGAGATATCGATGCGAATGTTAGAGCGAGAGCAATAATTCTAATGCTAGACCTCTTTTGTAACTTTAAACAGGTAACCTGTAAAAATGTTCAAAGTGTCACCTATAGAGATTTTTAAGTACCGTAGTTTGTCAACATTCCATGAGCGTGTGCAATTTTAAAACGTGATTAAGTATCTGTTTACTTGGGGGAACATCATCTTTAATATTTTACAAAAAAAATGGGGTATGCAGTATATTGTGTTTTTTTTTTTATTAATTAGAATGTTTTTTTTTTTAAATATTGCATTTGAAAAACCTCTGCAGAAATACTGTGTGACATAAAGGTTCACACTGCTGCAAACTGTACTGCATATAGATTGCGTTGCGATAGATTAAATTCGCAATTCATCTCCAATAACATAGTGTTCTACCAGTGCAGTTCACACTGATGCGTTGCGAATCTAATCCGTGAAGAAAAAGGGTCCTGTGCGAGTTTGATCCGTGTGCGATGCTGTGCGTTGCAAATTCAGCTCCATAGACTACAATAGAACGCGGATTGAAAACGCAATCTCCCATTCACATCACTGCGATAGCTTCTCCCTCCAACTCCAGCTACAGCTTTGCAGTAGATTCGCACCAACACATGTAGAAATCGCACTTGTCTGAACTGAAAAAACTCGCATCGCAATCGTATTCAATTCGCAGAAAATTCGCACCGCAGCAGTGTGAACCTAGCCTAAAAGTTGAAATTATCCCAATTTCATTCCCTAGGGTCTCTGCTAAAAGAAAATATATAATGTGTGGGAGTTATAAGTAATTTGCTAGCAAAAAAAGTGGTTTAAACTTGTAAACAAAAAGTGTCAGAAAAGGCTTGGTCTTCAAGTGGATAATCACAGCAAAAACCACATCTGATCCTTTTTATTGTTTTGGAACATAACACACTGCTGTGGCAATAAAAATCTTGTAACATTTCCCTCCATCACAATTTGACAATTGATCCCATGAAAAACATTACAAATTAAAATAAAATACACGTTGATCCTGCCAGGAATTTAGAGTTTGTGGTGCTTCCTGTGAACTGAAAAGGAAGCACAAACATCTTTATTTCTTTTGTGTAAACCACGAATCTTCTTCATTACCAGGCCATGTTTCCGTTTTCAGTTTGACTGGCAATTTTTCCATCATGCAACTCTGTGCCCAAAATAATTTTGTATAACTTTGTTTTAGATTGACAAATTTTTTTCGTGTTTTTTTTTTTTGGATATAGCTGGCAATTGGGAGGAATACAGCACTGTAAGAGGGAACTCCATGGACTCTGATGTAAAGGAGAACTCTGTTAATTGCGATGTAAGGGAGAACTTTGTGGACTGTGATGTAAAGGGGAACTCTGGAGTCTGATGTAAGGTGGAACTTTGTGGATTGTAATGTAAGGGGGAGCTCCATGGACTGTAATGTAAGTGGGAGCTCTGTGGACTCTTGTGTAAGAGGGGGGCTCTGTTGACCAGAAACCACCTTACATTAGAGTTTCCTATTACACCAGCAGCATTTCCCCTTACATCAGATTGCTCAAAGTTTGCACTATGAAGGGGAACTCTGCAGACTCTGATGTAAGGGGGGTCTATGTGCTGGGTTAACCTGACCTTCATGTAAAAGGTGAAATATGATTTTTGCCTATTGTTATACCTTTGGCACCTTGCTAATCTACATGTTTGCAGCTTAAATATTGATATTTCCACTGAAAACAGTGATTCTGGCTAAGTTTTTGGACTGTCAATAAATAAATAACTCTCAGTTAATTTTTTTCTGTCATGTTAGTAAAATTCACTTCGGGAGGTTGGCAACCCTGATCCTTGCCTAAGCAAGGATTGAGGAAGTGGGAGCGAGTTTTGAAAAAAAAAAGCGGAGGCTCTGAACTTTGGGGGGGCTGTAGAGGAGGCCTTGGACTAGGAGGGGAGTGCAAAGGAAGCCCTGGACTGGGGGGGGGGGGTGTAGAAGAGGCCCTTGACTAGGAAATGGTGGTTGGTGTGGCAAAGGCCCTTGGATAGATACTGAAGGGAGATTGCAGAGGGAGACTGAAGGGAGATACTGAACTAGGTGAGGGGGTGTCTGGAGGTCCCAGATTAGGAGAGAGGGTGTCTGAAGGCCTTGGACTAGGACAGAAGATGTCTGGAGGTCCTGGACTATGAGAAGGAGATATTGGAAGCCCTCTGGACTAGGAAAGGGAGTCCCTGAAGGACCTGCCTGGTTCAGGGAAAAAGAGCCTGGATCTAAAGCCTGGGCTGAGAAAGAGCCTGCCTAGGCCCTGGAAGGTGAGTTCACAACATGAATGGGAACATTTATGAATTGTCGCAAGTAATACCAAACAGGAGCAGAGAGACGGGTCATGTGATAGATTTATTGCTCGTTTGGCTGTACTTCTCCTGTGGATCACAGCAGTGCAGATTGTTTTACACTCCTGTGACCCCCTGTGACACATTTTCAGATATCAGCTGACATCACAGAGCCAGTCCAGGCTGGGGAAAGATCGCAACCATATGGTTGGGATCCATTCACATGCATGGAATGGCACCCAGCTCAGCCTGAGCCGGCCGTTCCCATCCCCTCCACAGCCCAATGTTTCAGTGAGTGTGCGTGTGGGGGGGGGGGGGGACAGAGCAGAGAGCCAGAGAAAAACAGCCACCAACTCTCTGCTCAGGGAGCACTGAGAACTGAGTGATTGGCAGTGTTTGATTACTCGGAGGTGAAGCTCTCTGGTGAATGCAGATGCAGCAAAACGTGGCTCAGCATACAGGACCTGTCTCAGCGCCTGTCTGAATGAGCCCTTAGGGGAATTTATGAAAACTGGAGCAGACATGTTATGTCCCATGACTGGACCCACTTTTGTGTATTCATAGTTGCCGCTTTAAATGTTGTTTCCTCTTTAAGACCTTTCCCTCCCTCCTTGTCGTTCTGTAACCCCTCCTACTCTCCCCTTGCTAGGAGCCATTTTGTGTAGAATCTCCTATGCTTACCACACTGCTTCTTAACGCTGTGAGAACTATTGCCTTTTACCAGCCTCAATTCTGCATTAAACAGTTCAGTGAGAAAACAAACATCTCTGGATCTTCTAACATGTAAGTTATGGCTGAGTAAATACTCTTCTGAAGGGGCCAGGGTGAAATTACCTCATCTGTCATAGATACCACATTTCACGCCTGCGTGCTGGACAGAATAAGACAGAATCTGGAGCAGCTGTGCATGGCAACCAATCAGCTCATAGCTTTCATTTTCAAAGTTGAACAAGCTGAAGATAGAAGCTGATTGGTTGCCAGTTTTGATAAATTCCCCTCACTGTGTTTTACATTTCTTACTCCTGACTACTGCATTCTAAGTACAGCACATTCTTTGTTAACCACTTCCCGACCGCGCTATAGACAAAAGACGTCCACAGCGCGGTCGGGTTATTCTGAGTGGACGTCCATGGACGTCCTCCAGAATCGCGCTTCCCGCGCGCCCCCTGGGGCGCGCACACGGGAACATCCGTGTCCGTCGGGTCCGGGGGACCCGACTGATCACGGATCGCGGTGAATGGCCGCTGTGAGCGGCCTTTCGCCACGTGATCGCGCCGTCCAATGACGGCGCGATCACATGTCAACAAGCCGGCGCTTCCGCCGGCTTTTCTCTCTCCTCTCTGCACCGATCAGTGCATTGTGAGAGGAGAGAGGGGGGAGGAAAGACCTGTGCAGTGCTGTGGGCTGTGTGTAATGCCCACAGCACTGCTAAATGACAGTTACCAAACCCCGCCAGCCATCAATCACCCACCCAGCCATCCACCCCATCCATCCACACCCCCCATTCTTAGCCCATCCATGCTCAGCCACCCATCCATCAATCCATCCATCCTCACACAGCCAGGGGCCTGGGCTGCCTGTGCCTACAAGGGCACACGCGCGGGGTCCCCCGCGCGCCCT
>BLSH010347079.1:51944-66318 GCA_018402905.1 Glandirana rugosa | reverse complement strand
GTCCTGGTGCTCCAGGACCTTCAAAAGTGCAAGAGGTAGTCAAGAAATTATGTGTGTAATTTATGTCCTTAGAACGCCTGATGGTGCTCCCTGCATGTTAGGCCTCTGTATATGGCCAGGCTGTGTAAAAGTGTCACATATGTGGTATTGCCATACTCAGGAGGAGTAGTAGAATGTGTTTTGGGGTGTAATTTGTGGTATGCATATGCTGGGTGTGAGAAATAACCTGTTAACATATGACAATTTTGTGAAAAAAAAACAAAAAAAAAAACTTCATTTTGCAAAGAATTGTGGGAAAAAATTACAACTTAAAAAAATTCACCATGCCTCTTACTAAATACCTTGGAATGCCTACTTTCCAAAAAGGGGTCATTTGGGGGGTATTTGTACTTTCCTGGCTTGTTAGGGTCTCAAGAAATGAGATAGGCCATCAGTATATCAAGTGTGATCAATTTTCAGTGATTGGCACCATAGCTTGTAGACTCTGTAACTTTCACAAAGACCAAATAATATACACAAATTTGTTTTTTTTTTACCAAAGATATATAGCAGTATAAATTTTGGCCAAAATTTATGAAGAAAAATTACTAATTTGCAAAATTTTATAACCGAAACAAAGAAAAATTATTTTTTTTACAAAATTTTCGGTCTTTTTTTAATTATAGCGCAAAAAATAAAAAACCCAGCGATGATTAAATACCACCAAAAGAAAGCTCTATTTGTGTGAAAAAAAGGACGCAAATTTCATATGGGTACAATGTTGCATGACTGAGTAATTGTCATTCAAAATGTGAGAGCGCTGAAAGCTGAAAATTGGTCTGGTTAGGAATGGGGTTTAAGTGCCCAGTGGTCAAGTGGTTAAAGTGGTCGTAAAGGCAGAAGGTGCATTCTATGCATGAAGGTAAAAAACCTTCTGTGTGCAGCAGCTCCCCCAGCCCCACCTAATACTTACCTGAGCCCCCTCTCAATCCAGCGATGTCCATGAGAGCCTTGGCTTTCCGGGGACTCGCACTCCTGATTGGCTTTCAGCAGCTTTCAATCACAGCCAGTGAGCCAATCAGAAGACGGAGTGAGCAGGAGTGCACCTGCTTGGATGCCCTCATAGCAAGCTGTTTGCTGTGGGGGCACCCGGAAGGAGGGTGGGTCAGGGGCGCCGGCTAGGGAACCGAGAAGAAGAGGATCCAGGCTGCTCTGTGCAAATCTACTGCACAGAGCAGGTAAGTATAACATGTTTGTTATTTAAAAAATAAAAATAAACAAGACTTTAATATCACTTTAAGGTTAGCTGTGTGTAGTAAAGGATATGCAATAGAACAGTTTTATTTTATTAAAATGAGTGTACTGAGGTTTGCACTGTCTGTTACATACTCGCTTGTGAAACAATCATTAAAGCATGTGGCCATTTAGGCCCCTCCTACTGTTGATGCAATCTGAACACACCCACAGTTTTGGTGCGGCATCGCTATATTGCCACATTTTTCTTGGGGGAGTGCAAAAAAATGACCAGCCACTGGTGGCAGATGTGCTAACTACGCCACTGCGCCACTGCGCAGTACAACAGATTGGCAATTAACTGAGACCGAGCACATAGACACTAAAATGCATAAATCTCTCCAGAGATATGAGTCCTAGCTTAGTGCACAGAAGTCATCTATTCATTTTATAATTTAATATCTCGAAAGTGAATATATACAAGAAAAAGAGTTTCAAAAAATACAAAAAAGACAGAAAGACACACAATTGGCTATTCATTATAAAAATAGAAAAGGTATAAAAGCAGAAAAAAACTTTACCAAAGTTGAACCCTTGACAGAAGCATGTCGAAACATCAGTAACTTCCCAATGGAACCGGCTTTGTGGAAATCACTCTGTCCCTATCTCATGCTTCTCAATTTATTGAAATATGGATGTGGGCTGGACTTCAGCCCTTGGCTTATCAACACTGGGAGGTGTTCCCGTCCAAGCCCACAGGGCGGTTCTGTGTTCTGAAGTGACTAGTTGAATTGGCCCGGAATGGCTCTGATCGCTGTGTCAGAGATAGGATTTCCAACACCAGCGCATTCGTTTGTGACACTACCAGTCACTGTTCAGCTGCTGCAATCAGCTGCAATCAGGAGCCATATAACACTTTTGTGTGTTTCTATAGATTCTAAGTGTGCTACAAATACAGATTTACATGTACACATAGCCCAACATGTGTACGATCAGATGGAATTATTTTCATCACTCTGCAACTAATATTTTAGCTTTAATAAGAGATAAAACAGATTCCTTAGAAGATTCTTGTAGCCAAAATGGCCAGTACCCAGTTTTTTTTGTTTTATAGAGGGATTAGAACTTGGATAGGGCTTGGACATTTTGGGATGTCCACTTGACTTCAAACAACTTCAGGGACAACTTTTCCTGTTTACAGCCTATATACACTCCTCTGCTTCCTCCAGCACTCACTTTCTTTCAGAACTCCACTGCCACACTGTAAATGGATCTGGCAGGCACATAGAGATCAGAGCAAAAGCCTGTTATAGGCAGGAACCTGAGGCTCCTTAGTTGTGTAGCAAAAATCAGTGTCCAGCTTACATCCCTGTGGCTACTGATCCCAGCACCACCAACTTCTCGACTGTCCTCCAGACTGAAACACTCACCAGCCCAGCTGGCTGCCTTCACAGGAGCTCTCCTGGACATGCTGACCTGCTCCCGCTGTACTTTATCCTTGCTCCTATGCCTCAAGAAAGGGTTTCCTCCATGTGTTGTGGGGGATCCTTCCAGCACCCGAGCCCCAGGCCAGAGGTCACCCCCCCCAGACTAAGGGGCACACTGCAAGGGCCTCCAACAGCCTCCTCAGCACTCCATCTCCATCTTCCACCCGACTGCCCCTGCTGGCATGACTCATGTCTATTTATAAGGTAAGCTGCCCCTTGCCAGCCCATTTACTGGGGATTGGTCAGGATCCTCCTAAATATGCATGGCGCCACTCCTAGCTTCTGCTCAATACATCTAGTACCTTCTCCAAGGTTCCAAAAACAGGGGGAAACACTACAAGAGCTGTCAGATGAGTCATTCAATCTTCCTTGCGTCACTCAACCCTGACCCAGATTTATCCCAGGTCTGGCTCTCACCCAAACCAATTTGCACATGTAATCTAGCACACACTAGAGCAGGGATATGCAATTAGCGGACCTCCAGCTGTTGCAAAACTACAAGTCCCATCATGCCTCTGCCTCTGAGTGTCATGCTTGTGGCTGTCAGAGTATTGCTGTGCCTCATGGGATAGTTCTGCAACAGCTGGAGGTCCGCTAATTGCATATCCCTGCACTAGAGCATTGATGGCGAACCTTGACACCCCAGATGTTTTGGAACTACATTTCCCATGATGCTCATGCACTTTGCAGAGTAGTTGAACATCATGGAAAATGTAGTTCCAAAACATCTGGGGTGCCAAGGCCCATCACTGCGAGGGTTCTACATAGGTATCAACTCTAGCCTAGTAGCCTGCTCTGTCCTTTCAAATGCTAATAGAGGAACATATGTTTATGACTGGTTACTGATTTATACTACAGAATTAAACTATATTTACAATTACAATACTTCTACAGATCCCATCACCTCCCAGGTATTGGTAAAACTACCCTACTGTTAAATTTTTGTTACATCCAAATTCATGAATGTGTTAAAGTAAATTGCTAGATAAAAAATGTATTAAAACCCCAATTTACAGCTCAAAATGAATGACAGAATCCATTTTCCAAAATGTCATCCGACCTTCCAATGTGCATGGTGACGTGTGTGTACTAGATCAAAAGGATAGTCCAGGACAACACATTTCAGGTGTGGGCAGGTTGCCTACAGTGTGAGTTTCTTTGTATTAGTTAGGTAGTTGGCTTACCCAGACTGGGGAAAGGGTTAACTGTTAGCACCATAGTCCCCAGGCATTTTGATTTTGCCTTCTTCCCTGTGTGATACATGAATAGGGGGATGGTCCAGTTCAAGGGGGCTTGAGAGTCCAGCGGGAGCTTGAAAATGAAGAAACACCACAGTACAGAACCAGGGAACCCAAGAATCAGAATGTGATCATAACTACCAGTCATTGGAGATTGGAAGCTTTGGACTAGCTCCTGTAAAGGTATGCCTGGGCAGCCATCTCCGTTAATTAGTTTAGGCTCCGGACTTTTTTATGCTCATTGTGTGTTCTGCCATGAGGTGTACAGTACAAGTTGCATCAACTATTCTAAGCCTGGTCTGAAGTTATTCAAAGTGGTGCATGTTGGTTTCTGGCATATAAAAGAACAGGGTTAGCAAAGCACATGTGAGGTATAAAGCAAAGCCACTGTAGGTTTACTCGGCAAGACAAGCAGGAGAAGGAATGCAGTTGCAATGGCTAACCAATAACTAGTGCAAGGTACATTGCAGCCAGTCATGAAGCGTGGTACCTGGTGTAGGTGACAGGTCCTCCAATAGTGAGGGGATCGGTGTACTGTTTCCTTCCCTAACCACATCCAGTGGTTACCTGCTCTGGATGCAGAGATATTGCATCCAAGGGCAGACATGTATCTCTACCTGCAGGTAACCATTGGATGTACAAAAACATGTTTAGAGCAGCGGCTAGCCTTGGCTCTTTTCAGTTCATCGCTCAGGTGGATAGGCAAGTATTTGCAGTATAGTTGCCACACCATGGTCATTTAGGATATATAAATCAGATCCAGGCGCAATTTTTTTTCCTGCAACAATGGGTTACGGGAAAGAAAACTGCTTGATTCCCCCATCAACACAGTCAGTGTCGATGGGGGAATCCCACCCCCGCAGAGCTTTTGTGTTTTACTGACAAAGGGGCCATCATGGCCAGGAGAAAGTACAGTGATTATTGCTAGTGGCTGTAGCCATTGGCAATAATCACATGAAAAACCCAACAGGCTGGTTGTACTTAAGTTAATCGATCAATCAACTTGGGTACAATCAGCCTACCCATATATGGTTCAAATCTCAGCTGGTCCCTGCTGAACTGGCCAAGATTCAAACTGTCTATGGCCGGCTTAAGGCTGGATATTAGTGCAACCTGAGCAGGTGCAAAAAAAAAAAAAAACATTTTGTGGTAGGCAGTAAATTCAGTGATTTTGTAAACCTTGAAAAAAGTGTCCTAAACATTATGAAATGTTTTAAGACATAAAAAAACAGTCAGTGCACTGCCTACCACGAGATGGTGCCCTTGGCAGGCAAACATCTCCGCCATTCCACATCCCCCACGGCAAGCAAAATCTTCCTTATCAATAATGTACCTATTATATATCAGCATAAACTGTATATACCCTCCTATTCCTAACCCTAAGCAAAAACATCTGTCATTAAAGAGCCCCCTACTCCAGGCAAAAATCTCTGCCACCTTCCCTTCTGCAAAGTTTTTGCCTGTCCCCCCTCCTAAGAACCCCCCCAGCAAAGATCTGCACTGCAAAATACCTCACTCCCCCCAATATCCCCACAAAATGAAACCCTTATCTCTAAACCCACCCCCCAAAAATATATCTCCCTCAGTCAACAACCCCCCAGCAAAGATTCCTGATCCTGAAGAGAACCACCCTTCAAGCATACTCCCCTCCCAGAAGTGAATCCATGCCCTTAACCATCCCTCTGTAAACTGAAATGGGCAGAATGACATAGTGTCACTCTTCCCTGAAGAGGACCTCCTGAGCTGGACATAAAAGGAAATCTGGGACAGTTCTGGAGCGTGGAGAGGGTAAATGATCATTGAGAATGTTTTTTTGTTTCGTTTTTTTATGGGGGATTTTTTTTTAAAAAATCTGGAGTTCTACTTTAAAATGTTGACCTTTTGTCTTTACAGGAGGAGATGTCCCTATTAGAGTGAATGGCCTTATAAACCAGTCCATCCTCCTGTCACTGCCTGGGGATCCATCACATCCTGTACAAGAAGTCTTCTGGAACTTCCAATCTTTCACAATGGCCACTTATAAAAATAATCATTTCACTGTAATAAAGGATCAGTTTACAGGAAGGCTGGAGATCCTGGATAATGGAAGATCACTGAGGATTCGGCAGCTGAGATGGGAGGACATTGGGCTGTATACTGGAATCATACCTTTTACTGCCAAAACGTTCCATGATGCATCCTACAATCTCAATGTGTATGGTATGTGATCATCTGTGCATTCTGTGGGTTAGCTGGGTCTCTTCATCATGAACATCTTGGTCATAGCTATAATGTAAAGCACACTTACCTGTTCAGGTAGGTTGTAACACACATTTAGGGAAAATTGACCCAAGTATGCAAAAGCTTGAGTTATTTTGTGTATTTAAAAAAAATAATATACACCCCACTCCGCATTACATACACCCAAAAGAAATATATAAATAAATACCCCAAACTAAGCTGCTGCATCCTACACATAAATCCCTCAGTGAAAAACAAAAATGTAATATATACCTGTAGGCAGGTGCAGGTTGACCTACCTACATGTGTGGCGCTGTTGTGTCCACCTTGCAGGGAGAGTGAAGAATATTTATTGCTCTTAGCGCTCCACATAGTTATCGGGTGGGCTGCTGTCCAACTGGACGCTGCCACCAGGGTTATCCCTCAGCCATCTTTAGTGAGGGCAGAGCTTACAAGAAGAACTGGCTCACTGCAGTTGGTGTGCTTTCTGTGTGTGGTAAGGTGAGGGGCAGGAAACCAGCTTGACAGGGAGAGTGAACCTAGCTTAAGGAAAGGTTCCAGAGGAGGAAGTGCAGCATAGAGATTGCTGCAGAGCTCCTTGAAGAACTTCTCGGCTACAGTGCTTATTGCATCTGTCTTCCTAGCGCTGCCCACACCAGGTGCTGCCGGCCTCAGCGTACCGCTCACCGACTGTGAGTTCTGTATACTGCCATGAGTGTTGCTGCTCAGTTCTTATTGTTGGAGAGACTTGGTTGTTGTATCTGAAATGGTTTAACAATACACTATGCATTCTCAACCACTGTGTGTGTCATGCCTTCCCATTCGGGTGCCTACCATCTGGGTCTTCCCCTAGCCCTCAGCCTACATACCAGTGATATAGCACTTTAAGTAGTTGTGAACAACTTTAGCAGTGTAGAAGTGTTATAGATGCTTTCTAATACAGTTATAATTTTTCAGGCACCACAACTGCTTTTCCTTAGTTTCAGAAATTATCTTTCTCTCCTATTTACAAGGTTAAAAAGTCCAGACATGTGACCATGCATCAATTCTTCCTGATAATGGGGGTGGGGTTAGAGAACATTCAGGAGGCAGGCTGTGATTGATCAGGGAGTGTGTTCAAAAGGCAGTCTGTGATTGGTCAGGGTATGTGATGGCAAATGGCGAGCCACAAAATGAACACTGACCACACTAGCACAGTTCAGCTTCTGTGCTTTGTGTGGTCAGTTCAGGACAAGGAAGAAAGATGACTGGCCCTATCAACCATGTACTTCAGATGGAAGAAGAACATGAAAAAGATAGAGACTATGATCTATAAAATATGTTTGAAGTAAACCACCATTATATAGCAACTTATACCGTCACAGTGCAGTGATATCAATATAATGTGATACTAAACAGAAAAAGAATGTATCAAACTTCTTCAGACATGGTGAGAAACGGCCATAGTGTTCATTAATTCTCCTTCAAAATAGAAACTTCCATAGTGTCCATTAATTCTCCTTCATAATAAAAACTTATTTTTTCTCCCAGCACACATTAGAGCCTCCACCAACAATTAGAATCCCACATACCTGTCTTGAAAGAGAGGGGAAGGAGAGGTAACAGCACTTTTTTCCTTTTTTGGACTTAAATGAGGCCTAAATGGACACTATGGAAGTTTTTCACTGTGTTTGAAGAAATTTGATAGATTTTGCTTCCAGATGGGACTTCCTTTCTGTTTTGTATCATATTATACTGATGTTACTGCACTGCAGTTTTATAAGTTGCTATAGGATAGCAGTTTACTTAAAGTGCCATTAAATTCACATCATTAAAAACTATCAATAAATGGTGTATTTCATGTAGAGATTGGCCGAACACCGCCCGGTTCAGTTCACGCCAGAAATTTCGAACATAAAGTTCAGAGTCGAACAACGATCCCCATTAAAATCTAAAAGTTCCCATTTTGAAGGCTTATATGCAAGTTATTGGGCATGCAAAGGGTATGGGGGTCTGGTTACTGCCCTGGGGGACATGTATCAATGAAACAAAGTTTGCAAAAATTCATTTTTAAATGAGTAGTGATTTACTGATGTTAAAGTGAAACCATAAAAATGAAAAATTCCTTTCAATATCTGCCTGTAAAGTGCCACATCTGTACCGTGTATAGAATCTGCTGCAGCAAAAATTAAAATTTTAAGCCAAAAAACTGACATTTTCCCTGCAAGCTTTCTTTATTTTATAAATAACGGCTTGAGGAGCCAGTCTGTATGATGAGGACACAATTGGGTGCACTCGGAACAAGATTAGAGATTTTTTGGATACATTCTGGTGTCTGTTTTGCAGACTTTGGATAGAAGTAACAGGTGTGGAAAAATTGGGCTTTATGTGTTGGTGGTGCCTTCACACCGTAACCTTATAGAGCAGTGATGGCAAACCTTGTCACCCCAGATGTTTTGGATTTCCCTGCAGTGAAGTTGAGCATCATGGGAAATATAATTCCAAAACATCTGGGGTGCCAAGGTTCGCCATCACTGCTATAGAGGTATTGATGAAACCAAGAACTGAACTTGAAAAAAAAAATTGAAATTATATGCATCTGTCAAACAGGTGCGAAAAATTGGTCCTTGGGTGTTAATTGTGCCCATGAAATCTATACCAAAAAATTCTTACAGGTAAAATTAACACCCACAAAGCTAGGCAGTGTAGACAGTCTTTCAGAGATTCCAGATCCAGAAAAAACTTAATTGGCAACATAGGTATCAGGGGCTTGTTAGCTGCTGCAAATCCAAGACTGATTAATCTTGATAAATGTCAGCCAGTCAACAGAGTCTGTGGACAGACGTGCTCTTTTATCTGTCACAAAACCTCTGGCAAACTGAATGCCGTATGGAAAGCATGCTGGATGCAGGGCAGCCCAGCAGCTCAATTACATACTGGGCAAGTTCTGACCAGTGGTCTATTCTCACGACTCAGTAACCCAGTGGATTGTCAACTGGAAAGCTCTCCATGTCTGTTTTAAACCATAGATAATCTCCCACCATATGATTCAGATGCTGCCGATGGGATATGAAAGCTGACAGCCCTGGGCACGAGGACTAAAAAAAATTTGAAATAGATCACTTAGGCAGCCCCCTTCTCCACTGCTCCTCTCTTGACCAACAGAAACCTTGAAACTAGCTATTTCATGAGACTGTAACCTAGCAGAGTCCAGAAAGACCTTACATAAACTCCTCTTTAAGGTGTCCTCAAGATATTTCATCCTCTGCTCCCTCTGTGAGAATGGGATGAGTTCAAAGACTTCCCCTTGTAACGGTGGTTAAGGAGGATTGCCAAACAATAGTGATCCTTCTCCTTGATGCCAAAAATACTCGGGTCCTTTCACAGGCTTTGAAAAATGAGGGAGCCCATTCACTGCAAGTTTGTGGAGGCATGAGGAGTCCTCGAGGTCACTGAGAATTACAGTATCTGGAACTGCCTCCACCCAGCCACGTACTACTCCCAAGGGTTTGGGGACGGAAAACCATCTCTTAAGGTTTGACATGTGTCTTCCTATGCTTCAATGCCTAAAAAAATTGCCAGAAAGAGAGGTGTCTACATAAAGCCTTGAAAGGAATGGAAGTCCTCCTCTTCCTCCCGCTGCTCTGTCTCGAGTGCCCTGTCCATAATGCCATACAAAGTCTGCACCAGCAGGAACACAACAGGGATTCTGATGCATGCATTGTCACGGCTCACCATCCTTGTTGCCTTCTCAAATGGTGATCATCATGATCCAACTTCTGGTGCGACTTCTATTCAAATCAATGGGCTCCCATATAAAAGCATTGATTTTGAATAGAGGCAGAGAAATGCCTGACAAGGCTTAACGGTGTATACAATGTTAAGCCGCGTTTTTGAACTTTTTGCCGGCTCTAGCGCTGCAGCTTCAGAACGTGCTGGTCCTGGGTTTTTTTACAGCTTAAACACGGCTATGCCACTTACAGCTCAAAAATGTCAGTGTGTGTATGAGGCCACTGAATAACATGGAGAGGCATTTTTAAGCTGTAAAAACAGCTCAAAAACATGGCTGTAAAAACGCCTGTGTGTATGAGGCCTAAGTTTTGCATTATTGCTATATATTCTTCGTTTTTATTATGTACTTTTATTTTTACTCAAATGCATAGACTCTAGAGGTATAACAAAGATGTGGAAACATTGGAAACCAATCTTGTGTGCATATTTGTTACACACTTTGAAATTTGTAATATTAATAATTTTTCTCTATGGGCAGCCCGTGCAGGGCAGTTGGGGGTATTTCTACAGCCATTGCATTTGGGGACCCCAGTGAGCTAGAGCAGTGCAACCATCAGCACACCCCCATATCTCATTCCTCCATTCAGTCTCTGTAAGGTTCATCATACACATTACACTCTGACTGTACAATCTTTGTACAAGCAACCTTAGATTTATCAAAACTTTGTAATGTAAGGACCTACCAATATGGGACAGGTTCGCCCAGGGCAAGGATGCAGAACTGCGTCACCCTCCTAATACATGCTGTAGAATGGGCGTACCACCTTGCACTCATTCTTTGCCCCTTTGCTTTGGCTGTCCATGGTTGGCATGGAGTATGCACTGCCCATGCAGCTGTAGGTGGATGGGGTGGAGAGTGAGGCCAGCATGATAGCAGTAGTTGTCAGAGCAGACATGAAGCTGCGGCCTGCTGGCTGCTAGTCATCGGAGTTTGCATGTGTTGAGGGGGTGCCCTGCCCTACTGCTGTACCCTGGGCGGTTGCCCCTCCTGCCTACCCCTTGTCTTGTCCCAGCCCTTGGACCTACCTAAACTATCCAAACAGGCAGGCCCTTGCACAACATAGTGATTGGCAGAGCTAAAGGAGATTGTACAATCAGATTGCAACAAGTGTGGCAAGCTTAATTCTGGCCATACACTAGTCGATTTTTGAATGAACTTCAGACTAAAATTCTCAGTACATTAGACAACTTGATGAAGGTCATTCAAAGTACTTCAAAATTTTGTTTGCTTTTACTATTCAATTTTGGTGTTTAAAAAATACTTGGTGGGGGCTTTAGGGGGTGGTGGAAAGACCTGGATTTCTGCTTTAACCCCTATTAACCTTTAGTTAACCCTAATCAGCCACCAATTGACTCCTTTGTCTATATATTGCATAGAAAATACAATTATTTATGCTAGCCAATACTACCAGGAGAAAGCCTTCTTCGTACCACAATGTATGTAAATATTACAGGTATTTAAATGGAAACAATAATTTATGCAGCACTTTACATATGATACATTGACATCAGTCCTTGCCCTCAAAGAGCATACTAAGCCCCTATCTCATATATACAAATACTAGGGCCAATTTACCTAGCAGCATGTCTTGGAGTTGGAGATAACCCACGCAAGTACAGAAAGAACATACAAACTCCATGCAGATAGAGTCCTGGCTGGGATTCTAAGAGCTTGTTCAACACAGGAAGCTGTACACATGCAGCGGCTGCTGTCATGTTTGGAGGGCAATAATGCTTACGAACGCACCCCATTCAAGTGAATGGGGGCCACGTTGCGACCACCCTGCAACCATTTGCAAAGAACTCAGTTATGGAGCAGTGAGCATAGGGTTTTCAGGGTTAAAACATGACATGTCACCTCCCTGCTGTATGCATACCACCCTCTGAAATGTGATCCATCACTAATCACTTTTCAGAGGGGCAACAAGGGCTGCCACTAGTGTTAACAAGCCCTTAGAGCAAATCAAAAAAGTATTATGGCCTGTACCTGTGATGTTGTCTGATTTCAATTATACACCAGTTTAGTTTTATTAGTAGACCACAATGTCTGTGCAGTTAGAGAAATAAACAGGCTGCCAAGGGTGACCACTAGAGATTTGCAGAATGGAAAAATGTTGTTTTGTTTCAGATTTGTTCATTAAGTTAACAATTTCATTTTGTCATTTTGTTTATGTTAGAATGATTTGTTTTTGGAATTTGTTTCATATATTCAGATTTGTTTTCTATATTTGTTTTTTTCTAATCAAATTGGAAAATGAATTACAATTCATAAATGCATTTTAATTTGAAATGGAAACACTTTGCAATAAATACATGAAGGCATAAAAGGGAAATAAGACGATGTTTCCTCCTTAGGCTGCTTTATAGAAAAGAATAAAACGGAATAAGATAGAATACAATAAAACAGAATAGAATAGAAAACAAAAGAATAGAAAAGAATAAAACAGAATAGAGTTAGAATAGAAAATAAAAGAACAGAATATAATAGAATAAAACAGAATATAATTAGAATATAAAATAAAAGAACAGAATATAATAGAATAAAACAGAATAGAATTAGAATAGAAAATAAAAGAACAGAATATAATAGAATAAAACAGAATAGAATTAGAATAGAAAATAAAAGAACAGAATATAATAGAATAAAACAGAATAGAATTAGTATAGAAAATAAAAGAACAGAATATAATAGAATAAAACAGAATAGAATTAGAATAGAAAATAAAAGAACAGAATAAAACAGAATAGAACAGAAGTGAGCAAGCGGTCCAAACTGATCTGCATACCTGTTCCCGATAAATAAGAAAATATGTAATCCAGAGGCAGCCAGGCAGCAGGAATTGTTTAGGAGGGCCTCATACTTTTCTTTCAGTACATGTTTCTTTACATCATCTACATCTCATATAACTGTTTATTCTTCCCTGTAGAACCTGTTCCTTCCCCATTTCTAGTAGTTGAAGAGAGGAAGAACAGCAATGATTGGTGCAATGTGACTCTTCGTTGTTCGGCCCCAACAAATGAATCCTCATTCTCCTATACCTGGAAATACAGACATGGAGGCTCTGCCTATCAGATATATAATAATGGAGACACAATCCAACTGTCACTGCAGCCGGAGTCCTGGGATATGGAGTTTCTGTGTATGGTGCACAACCCCGCTGACCAGAAGAACGTCTCTGTGCTGAAGATCTGCCCGGATTATCATGGAAGAGACAGAAGATCCGGAGGTAATAAGTTATTATATACATCTCCTGACTTCTTCTGTTCTGGGAGAGCCATGCTAAGTGCAGGTCCCTAATTGGCTGCATTGTGAAAAATGGGCATTATTTGCCAAAATATATGGGTGTGATTGGCTGGATCTGGGAAGGACTGATTTGATATGTGCATGCCCCCTTTTAAATTTGAAAATTTGGGGAGGCAGACAATGTCACTATTGTACACACTGCACCATCAACATGTACAACAGTGATTTTTATAGGTAGGTTGAAAAAAAGCACAGGTCCATCTAGGTCAACCAATACTGGAGAATACATTCACTACACAGACACCATTATATGAATACAGTATAATACCTATGATATGGTCATATAATGCAATCATCATAGCAACAATGAACAATTAAGATTGCTAATAGTGCCACAACCAACTCCAAAAATTTTCATCATGTCCGCTGTGGTGCATTAGCAATAGTTGGTGTGCATCTTTGCCAGGTGTAACAGAAGTGTGGTGTGTATTTAAATATGATAGTTTATATAAAGTTTTGAAGAATGTGTCTGTACACACCTGTAGTGTAAAACCAGAGATTCATATTTAGTCTTCAGTTCATTATAGCTAATGGTATTCTTGCCTTACTGCAAACAAGAGACCTTAGGCTGGGTTCACACCTATGCGAATTGGATGCGTTTTTTTCCACATCAAATTCTCATGGCAGGAGATTGTGACTGGCTCTATATGGAGCCGGTACACACATCTCTGCAGCGGGTCCGCTGCGGTTTGCACAAAGACCCTCTGGGGCATGGGCTTCCGCAGAACTTTTTCCGGGGGGGGGGCATAATTTCAAGGTTATCCATGCTCTGCCCCTTTTTGACAATGGCGTCAGAGACTGGCATAGGACATGATACAGGCGTCAGAGACTGGCAGAGGACATGGTACAGACGTCAGAGACTGACAGAGGACATGGTACAGACGTCAAAGACTGACAGAGGACATGGTACAGACGTCAAAGACTGGTAGAGGACATAGTGCTGACGTCAGAGACTGGTAGAGGACCTAGTACAGACGTCAGAGACTGGTAGAGGACATAGTGCAGACGTCAGAGACTGGTAGAGGACCTAGTACAGACGTCAGAGACTGGTAGAGGACATGATGCAGACGTCAGAGACTGGCACTATTACATTAATACTGTAACAGTTTTTCCCCGTCTCGTACCTATTGGAACTTTAATAC
>BLSH010347078.1:411877-423950 GCA_018402905.1 Glandirana rugosa | reverse complement strand
AGGCCTCTGTTGGCTGTTGCTTGAACTGTGGCTTGTCGCTGGCAGTTATCTTGTTGTTGACCGGAGGTGATGTGGTTTGCTGTGTGAATACGCTTGCTTTGTGGACTTGAAGAGGCTCAGGCTTGTGCGTGTCAGATGTCTCTGTGTTGAGAGTCTGAACAGTAATGTTAGTAGGCGGTACAGGAGAGGACTCTGTATCATTGCAAACACTATGCCTTAGCACATATTCACTGGTGTGTTCAATTAGATCTTCCACTTCTGCTGGAATAGAACAGTCCGAGTTAGTACTTCCTCCCATTGCTTGTTCAAGGACCTTTAGCCTTGCTCGGGCAGCTGCTTCCTCCCTTTCAATTTGCAGAAACTTTATTTGGGATTCTGCCTTTGTTTCACAAGCTTTGCTTTGAGCTTCTATCTTTGCTTGGCGAGCTTTGGTCTGAGCTTCTATGTCTGCTTGGCGAGCTGCCATCGCTGCTTGGTGAGCCTCCATCTCTGTTTGGCGAGCTGTCATCTCTGCTTGGTGAGCTTTGCTCTGAGCTTCTATCTCTGCTTGGCGAGCTTCCATCTCTGCTTGAAGAGTTTTGCTTTGAGTCCACTTCAACTTGGCAAGCTTTGCTCTGGGCTTCCATTTCAGCTTCTTTTCTGGCAAATGAGCTTCGCACTTTATTTGCTTCTAGACTTGCACGGGCCTCTATTAGCTTGTCACTTAATATTGTGCTTCTAGAGCGAGAAGATCTAGAAGAAATAGTTGCAAGCTTTGTAGATGTGGATTTATGAGATCTGGTCTCCTGCAGTTTAGTGATGTGGAGTTCTGCCTTATGTTTGGCATCTTGCACTGAGAGATCTCTTTGTTGGTTTAGTTCATCTGTCTTAGTCAGTTTTTTTAAAGAGCCCTCTATATTAGAGTCCTTTAGGAAAGCCGTGTATTTTACAGACAGCCGCTGGTAGCGCTCATATGTTGCAGATAGGCGGTCTGTAGAATTTCTTAATTCAGCTTGTTGATTGCAGCGTGGCAAGACTGACATGCAGTATGTAGTTTTGTCCCACAGTTCAGACAGATTGCTGGAGAACTCATCTCTAGTGGTTTCGTAGTTTTCTCTAAGTTTCTGTGTTGGTATTATTGTGTGTTTGGGTCTTACACTTTGCTCTGCGATATCTACAGAATCTGCTCCCAGTACATCTGTGTGGTCAGAGGCATGATGTATCTGTGTAGATTCAGCGATAAAAGAATGTTTGGAATCTTGTCTAGACATCTTTTCAAGTTTTGCAAAAAATGGTTACTGTCTCTTTAAGAAGAGGAACAGCAGCCAGGTGGGATAACACAGTCCAATGCAGAGAAACAGTTTTTAACATTCACAGGTGAAGTGCAGTAAGCTTGTACGACCATGTGCTTTTAAAGTATGGCGGATGGCACTGAGCTTGATTGCAGATTAAACATACACATCTACACAGCAAGAATTCTAGCACGTTTTGACTTCCCATCCACACAGCAGGCTTTAGGAATTCCACCATGTTTTGACTATTCTGACTCCAACTGTTATAATAGTGACTTATCCCTTGTTGAGACCTCTATGCCTGGCCTGTATAAGCAGATATAATCACGGCCGACAGTCTTTATCAGATAGTTCGACTCACCAGTCACCGATTCTTCCATAATTGTTTATTCATTGGAAATAGCGGGTACAGCATAATACAAATGTGGCAGATGGTTGAAAGATAGTAACCTACAAGCGTGTGGCCATATTCTTTTCCTCATCAGACAGGGAGAGGACACAGGAAAAGGAAGTTACATAACAGAGTGAACCATGAAGAGGAAGTTAGTTCAGAGACGATGGGAGGTACACACTTAGAAAACAGAAGACAATGCAATATTCAAAACAACCACAAGGGGGCAGTGTAATAACCAACTATACAAACATTACTATATCTATGATAATTACATGTAACAGCACAGCCATAGAGAAGGTTTTTTTTTCTTTTTTTTTTAATGCAAAACATTAGCTTTAAAAAATATTATGTAAGTTTGATAATGATTGCCTCAGTCTACACTATGTTCTTAGTTATAAAAGTTTTTTGACTTTAGTTCAGTATAACACAAGTCTCTTCTTGCAGAAAGCTGGATCTACCAGGTAATTCTGGCTAGTGTCCTATTATTGCATGCTCTGTGTTTATTAAAAAACAGGGGACCAGAATGAACAAGAATTGGAAGAGCTTCCTGTTTGTGCCAATGAAAGCTTACACACAAGCATTTCCTTTGTTGTACAAGCAAACAGATTTATGATAAATTTGATAAATGTATCACTATGGGATCCAGTATTAGGCTTGCTTCACACCTGTGCGATTTTTTTTTTTTTTAGTGCATTTGCTGAACCGCAACAATGCGCGACAATCCTTTGTTTTCTATAGGCCTGTTCACATTTATGCATTTTCCTGCAGTGCATTTTCGGAAGAGGTGCAGGCATTTCTTTTGGTGCAGGAAGGTGTGATTTTGTCCCTCATACTTCAATGAGAGCACATGAAAAACACATGTACATTCATTTTTTGGTGCTTTATTGGTAGGATTTTGTGTTTCCTCCTGTCAAAAAAACAAATGCAGCAGGAAACCATATAAAACGGCACTACAAAAATGCATGAAGAAGCACAGGTACAAGTGGGAACGTAGCTTTAAGCCTAGTACACACTGGCCATCGGCTGGTTCAATAGAAACCAGCCGACATTCGTCCCATGTGCACTGCAGCCGGTCCGACTGAAGCTGACCTCTGTCGAAAGGGCATTACCAAAAAAAGTTTGCTGATCGACTCCCGATCAGCACTCTCAGCCAATGGCAGAGAACGCTGACCCGAGTGTTCTGGCGGGGGGGTACCCCCCTGTCAGAACACAATATAACAGCAGGGGAGATCTCTGTACTAACATCACATAGTTAGTACAGCGGCTCCGACCTGAGCTGTCAGGTTTTTTTTGTTCAGCCTGTTGGGTTGAATGAAAAAAACCTAGTGGTGTGTATGGGGCTTTAATGTAGTGAATGTAGCATTCAGCTTACTTGGTAATAAAAAAAAATAAAAAATAACAGTTTATATTACAAATTATACATTTCTTTTGTAGAATAAGAACCTACATAAGACACATTGGGCACAATTCACTAAGACCCCTTTCACACCGAGGCACCGCTAAAACAGCACTAAAGCGCCAGTTCGGTTTTGCCGTGCTTTAGCAGCATTTTAGCACGCTTTTGCGCCAGTTTTCAGGCGCTAGCGAGCCGTTTTTTTTAACCACTTCCAGACCAAGCCTCTTTTTGGAGTTCACAAGTTAAAAAAAGGTTTTTTTGCTATAAAATTACTTAAAACCCCCAAACTTTATAGTTTTTTTTTCTAACACCCTAGAGAATAAAATGGCGGTCGTTGCAAAACTTTATGTCACAGCGTATTTGCGCAGCAGTCTTACAAGTGTGATTTTTTTTTTTTTATGTAACTTTTTTGAGTTAAAAAATAAGACAACAGTAAAAAATAGCCCAATTTTTTTCCATATTGTGAAAGATAATGTTATGTCAAGTAAATTGATACCCAACATGTCATGCTTCAAAATTGCGCCCGCTCGCAGAATGGCGACAAACTTTGCAACTTAAAAATCTCCATTGGCGACATTTAAAAATATCTGCAGGTTACCAGTTTTGAGTTACAGAGGAGTTCTAGTGTAAACAGTATTGCTCTCGCTCTAACGATCGCGGCGATACCTCACATGTGTTGTTTGAACACCATTTTCATATGTGGGCGGGACTTATGTATGCGTTCGCTTCTGCACGTGAGCTCGCAAGGATGGCGCTTTAAAAAAATTTCTTTTAGGACCTCATAAATATGAGATGTGGGGTTAAAAAGACCTCACATCTCATATTTACACTTAAATGCAATAAAAAAAAAATAAAAAAAGGTAATGAAAAAAAAATTGTCCCCTTTAACCACTTCAGCCCCGGAAGGATTTCACACTTCAGGACCAGAGCACTTTTTGCGATTCGGCACTGCGTCGATTTAACTGACAATTGCGCGGCCGTGCGACGTTGTACCCAAACAAAATTTGCGTCCTTTTTTTCCCACAAATAGAAATTTCTTTTGGTGGTATTTGATCCCCCATCATTTCTGATTGCCGCTGTAAATAAAAAAAGAGCGACAATTTTGCAAAAAAAAACAGTTTTTCTTACTTTTTTATTAAAATACAAATCCAAAAAAAATATAAAAAAACATTTTTTTTTTGGCCGATTTATATTCTTCCTCATATTTTTGGTTAAAAAAATCGCAATCAGCGTTTATTGATTGGTTTGCGCAAAAGTTGCCGCGTTTACGGATGATGAGAATTCATTTCTGGTGTTTTATATTTATTTTTATTTTTTTTACTAGTAATGGATCTGCGATTTCTAGCGGTACTGTGATATTTCAGCGGACATGTCGGACCATTTTGACACTTTTTGTGGGACCATTGGCATTTATAAAGCGATCAGTGCTATAAAAATGCACTGATTACAGTGTAAATGGCATTGGCAGTGAAGGGGTTAACCTGAAGGGGGCGCTCTAAGGGTTAACTGTGTTCCCTCAGTGTGTTATAACTGTATGGGGGCTGGGCTGCCAGGGGGAGAGGAGTGATCACGGCTGCCATATACAGGAAGCCTGTGATCACAGCCCTTCCCCCTCTATTAGAACGGAGATCCATGTTTACATACACGGACCTCCGTTCTTTACTGCGTGGGGGGGGGGCATCGCGGGTAGACGGTGGTGATCGAGTCTGTCCTATCCACTCCCTGGCCCCCCCCCGGACACAGTGAGCGATCTTGCAGCCGCCGTCACATGACGGTGATTTGCGATAACGCGCCATCTTGCTGCTGCCGTCAGACTGCGGTCGGCAAGTGGTTAAAGAGGAAGTAAACCCAGATTGGGTTTACTTCCTCAATATACCCCTGTAATGTGGAAGCTTAATGGGCTATTATAGTAGCCCATTATGTGCCCATTATGTGCCACTTACCTGAAATCGAAGCCTGCGATGCCCAGCGCTGTCCCCTGTGTTGGCCATGTCTATCTTCCGCCCCTCTTTCTACCAGGGCCGCGACTCCGGCGCTGTGACTGGCTGGAGTTGCGTGACTTCACTCCCGTGCATGTGCGCGGGAGCCGCCAGTCACGGCACAAACGCAGTGGAGTAACGTCATGGAGGCCATTTCTTCACTGCGCATGTGCCGGCATGATGTCGGCACAGCACATACACTGCATATCTCCTGAACTGTGCAGGTTTAGGAGATATGCAATGCACATACAGGTAAGTCTTGTTATAGGCTTACCTGTAGGTTAAAGTGGTTGTCACGAGTTGAAAACCACTTTAAGAGCTATGGGCAGAAGTGACTTGTGACGTTGATTGCGCCCTGCAATGTTATGGAGTCGAGTGGGCGGCATCTTCCACTCTCTTGGCTTCCAGTGCAGTGGGGGAGCTACCAGCGGGTCAGGTAAGCAGCGGAGATGACGGGAAAACGGCGGGGGGGCACCTCTCTCGTCGCTGATAAAAGTGAATATCCGCCACTCAGACCTCTTTTATCACACACAGAATCGCCGGCTGAAAAGAAAAAACAGGATTATGGTAGCTTTCTGCTACCACAGCAACGGTGTTCCGCTAAAAAGAGGTCGCTGTCATATGACGGCGACAGTCCGAAAGTGGTTAAAAACCACAAAAAAAGATCTGTTTTGTGGTGCTTCCCAATCGCTTTTCAGGCGCTTTAGATGTGCTGCCCATGTATACATCGCTCACAACCCGCCCCATAGGTGCAGCTTGCAGGACTTTTTTTACCATCCTGCAAGCGCACCGCCCAAGTGTGAAAGCACTCATTGAGGTGAATGGGAGGCAATTTTCAGGCGCTTTACAGGTGCTTTTTCTAGCGCTAAAATGACTGAAAAATGCCTCAGTGTGAAAGGGGTCTAAAGGTTATCTCATGTGTTATGATGGTCACGTGAGCACTTAACGCATGCAATAATGAAAATGTCAATTCACTATTGCTCGTATGCAGTATTTAGCGCAAACACCAAAAACGTTTGTTAAATACCGCATAAGGATGAATTAAAGTTGATTCACAAAAGGAAATAAAAAAATAAACGCATGCAGTAATTAAGTACTGGTCCAAGCTTGCGATAACTATGGCAATGGTCAGACCCCCTGGTGGCTGGTTTAAAAAAAGGCTTATATGCAAGGAATTGGGAATAAAAGGGGTATGGGGGCCCGGGTGCTGCCCTGGGGGACATGTATCAATGTAAAAAAATGTTTGAAAAGAGATTGTTTTTTTCAGGAGCAGTGATTTTAATGATGCTTAAAACGCAACAATAAAAATGAAAAAAAAATATAATGCCTGGGAGTCCCCTTAGTCTGCCTGTAAAGTGACGCATCTGTAGCATGCATAAAACATGCTGCAGCAAAACTGACATTTCTAACAAAAAAAAAATGAGTTAAATCCCATTTAAAATGACTCGCGGTTTCAATTGCCAACACCCGGCTATTGAAAGAAATTAAAGAAAAACACTGCATGGGGTCCCCTGCAGAATCCATACCAGACCCTTATCCGAGCATCCAGCCCGGCATGTCTGGACCATACCAGGCCACATGCCCTCACCACCCCAAAGTATCTTGTCTCCATGTTGATGGAGACAAGGGCCTTATACCCACAACCCTGGCCGGCGGTTGTGGGGGGTCTGCGGGAAGGGGAATATGGAATCTTTGACTCTTTTTTTTTTTTTTTTTTTTTTTATTTTAGAAATGTCAGTTTTGCTGCTCTATGCATGCTACAGATTCTGCAAACCAAACAGGGGGGTGGTGTTCAGCAAGATGCTTGCGATAACTTACCGCTCGTTTTCATGCAGTATTTAATGCATAATTCAAAATTCTACAAGATTTTAACCACTTCAGCCCCGGAAGGATTTCACAGTTTAGGACCAGAGCACTTTTTGCGATTCGGCACTGCATCGCTTTAACTGACAATTGCGCGGTCGTGCAACGACGTACCCAAACAAAATTTGTGTCCTTTTTTTCCCACAAATAGAGCTTTCTTTTGGTGGTATTTGATCCCCTCTGCATCGTTTCTGATCGCCGCTATAAACAAACGAACTGCGACAATTTTGCAAAAAAACCCAAATGTATTACTTTTTGATAAATACAAATCCAAAAAAAAAAATATAAAAAAACTTTTTCATCGGTTTTGACCGATTTTATATTCTTCCTCATATTATCAAAAAATCGCAATCGGCATTTATTGATTGGTTCGCGCAAAAGTTGCCGCGTTTACTGATGATGATGAGAATTCGTTTCTGGGGTTTTTATTTTTTTTTTAATTTTTTACTAGTAATGGCGGCAATCTGCGATTTTTAGCGATACTGCGATATTGCAGCAGACATGTCGGACCATTTTGACACTTTTTTGGGACCAATGACATTTATACAGCGATCAAAAATTTAAATATCCACTGATTACTGTATAAATGTCACTGGCATTGAAGGGGTTAACCTGCAGGGGGTGATCTAGGGGTTAACTGTGTTCCCTGGGTGTGTTCTTACTGCTGGGCTACCATGGGCATAAGAGATCTAACTGATCCCAGTGACAGGGATCAGTAGATCTCCTATGCCCCCACTAACAGAGCGGGGAACCCGCAGATCGCCGCTTATTTACAGCGATTCGCGGGACGCATCCACACTGCCGCTGTTAATATATGGTAGGCAGTGTGGAAGTGGTTAAATAAAACTCATACAAAAAAGGGAGCTGTGTGATGCGCTGAAACACGAATCATGCAACCTCCTACCGCTGGCTCACTTCAGCCGGAACAGACAGCTGCCGGACAGTAAACTGCCACAGTTTACTTTGCCTATAGTATTACCATAAATAATGCTGATATACTCTTCGCAGTTTTTTTTTTTTAAACTTCCCTATAGCTTTAGTAAACTAACTTACCTGTAATAAAGTATTCCCCTTGTCATGCAGGCAGCTGAATCTTATAGAAACCTTCACTGCAGGAGTGCCCGGTCCTCTTCCTTCTGCTGAACTTCCAGCACAGAGGGAGATAATAGCTTCTGTGAAGCTTCAGTGAATAAGCTCCCAATGGGAACTCTCCACCTTTAGGAGCTGTTATGAAGCTTATTGGACAATAAAATTGAAACATGTCCATGATTCGACCTGATCACCTAACCACTTCAGCCCCGGAAGGATTTCCCACGTTAGGACCAGAGCACTTTTTGCGATACGGCACTGCGTCACTTTAACTGACAATTGCGCGGACGTTCGACGTTGCACCCAAACAAAATTTGCGTCCTTTTTTTCCCACAAATCGAGCTTTCTTTTGGTGGTATTTGATCACCTCTGCGTCATTTCTGATCACCGCTATAAACAAAAAGAGCGACAATTTTGAAAATAAACAATATTTCTTACTTTTAGCTAAAGTACATGTCCAAAAAAAATATAAAAAACAAAAGTATTCATCCGTTTTGGCCAATTTATATTCTTCCTCATATTTTTGGTAAAATAAAATCGCAATCTGCGTTTATTGATTGGTTTGCGCAAAAGTTTCCACGTTTACAAACCATGAAAATGTATTTCTGCCGTTTTTACAATTTTTTTTTTACTAGTAATGGCGGCGAGCTGCGATTTTTAATAGGACAGTGATATTGGGGCGGACATGTCGGACATTTTTGAGACTTTTTTGGGACCAATGACATTTATTCAGCGATCAGAAATTTAAATATCCACTGATTATTGTATAAATGTCATTGGCAGTGAAGGAGTTAACCTGCAGGGGGAGATCTAGTGGTTAACTGTGTTCCATAGGCGTGTTCTAACTGTGAGGGGGCTGGGCTTGCCAGGGGCGTAAGAGATCTAACTGATCCCAGTGACAGGGATCAGTAGATCATTTAAATGCCCACTGGCAGAGCGGGGAACGACTGTGTTTACATCGGCGTTTCCCCGTTCTTCCTCTCTGCTAGGCAATCGCGGCTCACCGGTGGAGATCGAGTCTGCCCAAGCCGCGGCCACACTCCTGCAGAATGTGGCGAGCATGAGAGCGCGCCGGCGGTGGCGCGCTACCGCCCGCTACAGCGCACGCGCAAGCCGCCGTTTATAAACGGCGATTCTCTGGACAGCGCCATATTGCAGCAGTAAATGTACGCAAGCCAGTCAGGAACCGGTTAAAGTTGAACTCTGCAAATCCCTCGGTCCCCTCTGCAATAACAATACCCTTTTTTAGAAAGAGGGGCTATTTCTTGTATGTTTTTTTTTTTTTGCAGCAGCCACCCTCCTACTCCACAATTCTTGCCTAGGTGAGAATGACATGTCCTGCTCCTGGACCATCCTGGCATATCTCTGTCACATATCTCAGGTTGCAGGAGACAATACACGGAGCAGCCTGAGGGTGATGCTGGATTGTGTCACTGGGGATGGGCTGCATGAACCAAGTAGAGACAGCTGACTGATGAGAGCAATATGACGGGTTGGGACATAGACCATGACACCTGAACAGTGAATGGCTGCAGGGCAACACTGGATTTGCTAGGCAAGTAAGTATGTGTGACGGACCGCCTAACACCTCACCTGGGTGCCTCTGCTATAGGTGTGCGCAGCCTATTGCAATGTCAGAAGGGCTGAGGACAGTGTCAGTAGGGCAGTGATAGATGTCAGTAGTTTATGTTTATTGCATTTATTTTTTTACAATTTTGTTTTTTTATTATTTTTTACAATATTATATATTTTATTTAGGAGCCCTGCTGGGGGGCTTTGGTGAAATATGAGGAATCTAATTCCCCAGTCCCTTTCTCTGCAGCCAGTCAGCAGGGGGAATCTGCACAGTACAGGGTGATTAGGGTGTGCCCAGGCACACCTTCCACCCTATGTGCGCACGCCTATGGCCTCTGCCAAGATACAGCTTCCTCCACTCTGGAACCAGGTATTATAGCTGAGAATTGCACCCAAGAACTAGATGACACTAGCTTAGATGCAAACTGGAACTCTTTATTGTAAATTCACACAGAAGTTATACCACAAAATCAGATAAGAGCTTGATCACATTATCCTAAACAATGCAAACTTTAAACAGTAAAATCATTGGTACATCTAACAGTACATCTAATGAACAGCTAGCAGTTAACAGTAATCTAATTAAACATGGATCTAATTAACAGTAAACTAATCAACAGCCAGGCACCCAGACAGCTTTGATTAGTCAGGGAGCCCACCCCAGACAGTCTGGCAACGAGTACATTACACATGATGTCTTGCAGGTGTTTGGCTTTCACCTATGTACTCTGTCCACTAGAAAATACATCATAAGACAAAACTCATACAATGTTCCAGTAGCCTGAAAAAGTGGAATTAATTTATCTTTATAGATTTCTTGAGGGGGACTATTGATAAATATGTCTGTCCTAAGTGGATGAGCTTTTCCTGCTCAGTCTCCAGGAGGGCCGCCATATTTCCTCTGACCATTAACATGTTCTAGATTAATATTCACCTTTCCATCCACTCCAGAAGGGAAGCTTTATTGTCCTTATTCACAGAGTTAATCCAAGCTTTCACTCTCAGCGTTCATCACATTGTTTCCCATCGTTAGAGAATGATCTGCTCTCTCCATGGGATCAGATGCTGAACTGAGCACTTTTCCATGCTCTGATCGGGAGAAGCAGAGATCCCTGATCTCCTCCATGGGCCATAATCAATGGGCAGAAGGCTAGTCCCTAGTCCTCTCCAAAAGCCCCTGTCCTAGTTGAGTCTGTCACTGTATGGTTTTTGAAGAGAACCCAATTTAACAGGTAAGGGAGGATGGGAGGCTGGGAGGGGAGTGAAAAATTGGAGGTGGCGCCCCCCTTTAACCTCTTTCCGACCAGCCACCGTCATTATACTGCGGCAGGTCAGCTCTCCCGCGTGAACCGCCTTAGCTGTACGGCGGTCCATGAATGGGAGATAACTGGCGCGCACGCTATGGGAGCATGCCCGCGGGTCCGACTGGGCTCGATGTCACGGTGTACAGAGGCAGAACGGGGATCTGTAAACAATGCGGATCCCCGTTCTGCCAGAAGATATGGCAGAGATCTTCTGTTCCCAGTGATCGGGAATAGAGTTGAGCGAACCTCTGGAAGTTCGGGTTCTGCTGGTCCAGCCGAACTTTGGGACAAAGTCCGGGTTCGGGTCCGGACAGAACCCGAACGTTCGCACGGACCCCGAACCCCATTGAAATCAATGGGGACCCAAACTTTTAGGCACAAAAATGGCTGTAACAAAGCCCTGGAAAGCCCTAGAGGGCTGCAAAAGGAAGTAAAATGGGGGTAAGAGTAGGGCAAGTGCCCTACAAAAAAATGGGGATAGGAAAAATAAATTAAAATTAACTAAAAAAATGGGAAGGGGGGTGGATGTGGAGTAGGAGCCTAGAGGTTGACTAGGCAGTGTAGGTGGAAGTGGGGGTGGTAGAGGAGTAAAGGAGTTTTTTTTTGTATTGAGGCCTATTCAAAAAAACAAGTATGTGAATGGCTGTGTGAGTCCGGTCTAAATGTTTATTCTGCACAAGGTACAGACAAGTCTTGTGGGATCCATGGTTTACTGTGGCCCCCGAGTTGCCTTCGTGTTCCGCTTCCGTCTCCTCCTCCTCCTCCTTCTCCGGTGGTTGCGTCGACACGGTGGCGGTCGTGGAGTCTTCCGTCCCAATCGTACCGACTTTACACCGTTTCGAAACAGTCGTCGGGCGGTGTTGTTTGTCGTGTTGGTCGGCTATCTGTTCCAGAATCGTCCTCCGTTGTAAAGTCGTTGTACCACGTTCTCATACACCAGTGTGCGGATGTGCATGACGGACTACCCAGACGGGGTAAGTTGAAGACCCAGAGGTTTAACCGGTGTACCGGACTCGAACGGGAAATACGGAACCTCCACGACCGGACGGGACGTTGGTCACATAACAGACTTGCACACAAATCGTGCCGTCCCCCGCAATAGTGTCTGTTCGCCTCGGCAAACAGGTGTAGGTTGCACCTGTTCGATTGGAAATAATTTTACTTAGTCCGTACCTAGGGTGTTCTGAACAGACATGGAACAC
>BLSH010347078.1:333682-344879 GCA_018402905.1 Glandirana rugosa | reverse complement strand
TGTGTAATGTAAAGGGGTCCAGAGGAGCATGGGGTTGTGTAATGTAAAGGGGATGCAAAGGAGCAGGGGGTTTTGTAATGTAAAGGGGTCCAGAGGAGCCAGGGTTGTGTAATCTAAAAGGGGATGCAGAGGAGCAGGGGGTTGTGTAATGTAAAGGGGATGCAAAGGAGCAGGGCGTTGTGTAATGTAAAGGGGGTACAGAGGAGAAGGGGGCTGTGTAATGTAAAGGGGTCCAGAGGAGCAGGGGGTTGTGTAATCTAAAGGGGATGCAAAGGTGCAGGGGGTTGTGTAGTGTAAAGGGGATGCAAAGGTGCAGGGGGTTGTGTAGTGTAAAGGGGATGCAGAGGAGCAGGGGTTGTGTAATGTAAAGGGGCCCAGATGTGCAGGGGGTTGTGTAATGTAAAGGATGTGACGAACGCGGGTATCAGATCACTGCCATCCTGACTAACTCGCGACAGAGCACCCCCGATCTCACACCGTGCTTGTCACTAACGTAACAATGCCACTCTCAGCTGCTTCCAGCACAAAGATTTTCCAGCTTGCGGGACCACAATCTAAGTGCCAGCAGCCTGAGAGAAATTGTTACTGAGCTAATGCAAGCAATTAACTCTTTCACTGCCACCACTTCTGGAAAATGGCCAGAAGACCCGAGATCTTAACAATATCAATTATGATTTTTGAATAACCACCTATAACACACGCTGTCACCACAGACATGAATATTCAAATGATTCATCCTAAACAGTAGCGCTCTTCAAAGGAACAGGTTCGTTATAGCTTGCATTAAGAAATATAGGGACAAGATTAACACTCTTCAGAATAAGGTTTACTAATGAAAAGCTCAAAATTGGTGGAGATAAAATATTTACAGAAAAATGGTATTACAAAGCAATAAAGACATAATATACAACAGCAAAGAGATAAGGCAGAAAGGAAGGGAGAAATATACTTGCGGTGAATGTCCGTGATTGACCAGAGATTTGTCGATGAGTCCACAGGTTCTCAGATGTTCATTCTTTGATGGAAAAGTGATAACTGAACACTGTCCGGTCTATTCCCTTTTTCTCTGGAAGCAAAATGGTGGGGTCATATGCCCCTGACCACTCACATAGGTAAGGAGGGCCTGTCGGCTGTCCGGGATGGACCGCGAAATACCAACCCTCCAATTTTCTGTATCAAAATCATATCTTGGAATATGATCACGGTGCAGCCCCAACACTAAGGAATTCGAGCTCAGCATGAAAGTTACATTAAAATGAGTCCAAAAATGGCAGGTTTGTCATTATCCCATTACCCTGGGAGGGACAGAAACTACCAGGGGTCCCCCATAAGACCGGACTTATCGATGTTTGGACTTTATTTGTTCCATGTCCAATTCCGCATTCAACTATGTACTTTTTATTAAGATTTCACGTACTGTCTGGAGTTATGAAAAATGGGTGAATTCCTAAGCTTTAAATTGATTAGGGGTCTCTGAGAAGGTCACATCTGCCTGAATGCCTCTCTTTTATGACACTCATTATCTCCAGGCATCCTGTGTTATCTCTTAATGTATCTGGTTTATTTGTTTATGATCAGCCTGGCAAACAAATTCAGACCTTTTGGGGCCTTGCAAGATGATCCAGGAATTCCTAACCTGAAGGGAGGGGGAAAAAAGATTGAGGCCTTAAGCTAAAACCGTCATGGCCGTCCTTGACTAAATGGTTGCCAGTTTTTCATGTGTCCAGCAGGTGATATCATTACACTTTCCCCCTCAGGTGGTTGCATGGGAGAGAGCAGTAATCTCCCTCCTGACACAACCCGCTGCGGCTGAATTGTCATGTTGCATTGCAAGTGTGTCTGGCGGAGGCATATACTTTTCTGCGGACTGTCCCATTTGCCTTGCTGGAGAACCCGGCCCCCTTTTAAGGAGTGGGTTGTTCTCCCTAGCAACACTGTTGGGCAAACAAGGTAGGTGGTGATGGGCGAGTATCCGGCGGCTGTAACCACCTGGATCACGTGGCAGCTTATGGAGTGCCCAACTGACCACCAGACACTTCTGATCTGAAGCGGCATAATTTAACTGAGGAGGTGCCTTCCTGCCTAGGTCGAGGATGAGATACTCCTCTTCTGTCTCATACCTCTGGCCCAGGGCTGCACCTGACCCAAAGGTATTGGCACTGGTGTGCACCAGGACCAGACCGTGTATTTCCAGGGCCTGTGTCCCAGGTGCACCTGCCAGTACCTTTGGCAGGATGGCACGGTCCTCCTTACACCCTGGCATTAAGGATACCAGGCCCATTGGTGCTCGGGTTGGTTGGTCAGTCACAGGTTCAGCTGGGCCCCTATAGTGGCACTCCCACATCCTATTATAGCCAGCTGTACCCAGGAATGACACAACCAGTATGTTGGCTTGAGGAGTAGGCCAGGCCATGCTAGCCTCAACCTTCCCAGTTCCTAACCTCTGGGTGCTTGCTTCTCCCTGCTGTTCCCAGTACTGAACCGCTGACATGCCCATCTGACAGTTATTAGGGGAAGCTGTCAGAGTTGGCCCTGCCAGGATGTTCAGGACTGCTGACAGGAGCACCAGGTGCTCCACCCAGACAGGGCCAATCTCTTCCAGGTCCTTCAAGCAGGTCCCTCCCCAAGGTTCCATCCCGCCCCGTAGGTCAGTCTGGACCTCCGGAGAGGTGACTGGTGCCTTCTCAACCCTAGGTAGCATTGTGGCAAAGGCAGGCAAGCCACATGGGGTGATGAAGGCTGACTCATCCTGAGCCTTCTGTGTTAGAGGGGTTGGTCCACGCCCCCTGCTCAATGATAGTGAGACAGAGGGCATCTGCCAGCTGCTCTGGCACTTCATGGTTCCTGGACATGGGGGAGACCACAACCGCAGGGCGGGCATTCAGCATTTTAAGGACTCCCGGAAGCCTGATTGTCTGTCTCCTTTTAGGAACCAAGACGACTGTGGGTGTCCAGGCTGTCCAAGCTCCTTGAATGATCCCTAACTGCAGTATTCTCTCAGTCACCTTTGCCCCGCCTGTCTGCACTCCTTGTGAGACAAGATGGGTTGCAGGGGTGAGGGGAGGATACACCCTGCCGCCCACTCCGTGGACGCCATGGTGTGCCCTCCCAGGGTATCCCAGGACCCTGACATGGCATGCGGTAAGCACTGCCAGCATTGCAGGTACCTGGAGGGAGAAGGGCACTGGTAGCTGACGGCCTAAGCTCACTTTCTGAGTGTCAGCTATCTCATCTAACAGGGCACCTATCTCTTCCCCTTCAGGTGTACTGTCTCTGGCCCTTCTGATTTCACCTGTATCCTCACAGATTATATCAGGTGAAACCTTCAACCCATGCCTCTTAGGTTGACTGGACACAATGAGCAGTGGTTTAACCCTTCCAGTCTCCAGGTCCTCTGCTGGCAGACCTGTCAATCCCAACTGTGCATTGTCCTTTTCAGGCTTTTGTTTATCTTTCTCAGCAGGGAAGCCGACAGCTAGCCTGTAGAACAGTGCAAGGCCTGTGTGTGTCAGTAGTGCTAGTTTTGCGTAGAACCACAAGGACCAGCCAGCCCTCTAGTAACACACACAGACCTCAGCTGGGAGGCACAGTCCTCTGGATCAGAGCACAGAAATGGACCATTTAGGCCACTCTTCAACTCTGCAGCCAGAGACTGTGTCTCCTGCCCCCGTTCAGCAATGTGGGTGACCTTCAACAAAGGCAAAACATTACATTCAGTAATGGCATTCTTATCAACTATACATGCATCTGATATTTGCACATGCAGGGGAACTTCCTCTCCTTGCTTAGCCAAAGGAGAGCCCTGCGCCTCAACTCCACCCTCACCAGCCCTCTGTCCATCCATACGTTTCCCAGACATTACCCCAACATCTGTAAACAGTACCTTGGTAGGTCCAGAGAGTTCCGTGGGAGCATCCTGGGTGCTCTTAGCAGAGGTATAGTACAAAACAACAGAACGCTGGTGGGGATCTTCTCCGAGACTCCCACCTCTCTCATTCCCCTCCCAGCACCCCAATCAATAAAAACATGGGCACGGGGTACTCGTGAACGGGTCCCCCCAACTCCGGGGAGGGTAAAAAACTTCCCAGGGATGATGTCCCTTCTTTCTATCACCTCTGGTCGGATCAAAGTGATTCAGCTCCGGTGTCCCTGAAACCAGTTACAATCCGGCTGCAAGTTGGCGTTGGTTACCCAAGCTTTCTTGCGGACGAACAACACTGAAGAGTTGCTGGCCAGGTGATGCCATCTGCTTCTGCTCAGGACACTGTGTTCGAAGATGGCCATGCTCTCCACAGAAGTAACACCTGCAGTTGTCAGTCAGGGAGGGCTTGGCACCAGGAACTGCAGGTTCAGACCACTGAGAAACTTGGTTGGCAGGCAGAGGAGGGGTTGCAACATGCGATTTTCCCCCTTTCCAGCCATTCGGTGGGGCCTTGCGATGGTCTGATACCTGAGTGCTGATGAAGGGGTCCAGAGGAGTAGGGGATTGTGTAATGTAAAGGGGATGCAGAGAAGCAGGGGCTGTGTAATGTAAAGGGGATGCAGAGGAGCAGGGGCTGTGTAATGTAAAGGGGATGCAGAGGAGCAGGGGGCTGTGTAATGTAAAGGGGATGCAGAGGTTGTTAAATCTTTAAGATGTATTTGCACCATAGACATGGACAGGCATTATAGGGCTTCTTTACTCCGTGCAATGCCACATACAGGAATACAGGAATAATGGAAACAATAGATGTCTACAGAATATAGTTCTACCAAGAACAATAGAGAAGTGAATATATTTTACAATGCTTCCCATGGATTACTGGATGGAGAACAGTATAACACACTAAATACATAACACTCATTCCTCCTAGACTTTAAAGTCCTTGAGATAACTGGGAGGGTGAGTATTCCTCCTTGGACGCCTAAGGACCACTGTTTGGGGCAGTTCACTGAAGCCTTAAGCTGGGTGCAATTCTTCTGGCATCACTGGAATCCCAGTACCACTAGAACCAGCAGCAGGTATGATTTCACCACTTCTTTCTCGGATCTGATCAATGTGCCTTCGTAATATTCTACCGTCAGTAATTTGTACTTTGTATGATAAAGGTCATGTAGCCACAAGCACCTTTGCCAGTATCTAACGAGGCCCAGCAAAATAGTTTCTGACATAGACAGCACTGTCAGGCTCAAACACTCTCACAGATACATTAGCATCCTTTTTAAAATGCAATTCTTGCTTTTCTTGTAACTCCGATGTCAGATCAGGGTGTAAACGATCCAAACATGTTTTTAGATAACGGTTCATTAGGAGCTCTGCTGGGCTACAACCAGTGCTTGAGCATGGTGTCACATGTTGTTGCAGAAGGAAACTTGCAAGTCTCTGATTCCAATCTCCTTGAACAATTCTCTTCAATGAGTCTTTGGTGGTCTGAACCATACATTCAGCTTGACCATTTGATGAGGGCTGAAATGGTGCAATCGTAACATGTAGAATAAGATTGCTTTCCATAAAGGCTTTGAATTTTGAGGAGGTAAATTGCGTTCCATTATCAGACACGATTGTATCTTGCGACCATGTGTAACAAACAGCCTCCTCACAACTCTTATGACAGTGGCTGAGGTGGGGGATGCAACTGATATAACTTCCAGCCATTTTGAGAAGAAAACAACTAAAAAAAAACATCTGTCCTTGCAAAGCCCAGGCAAAATCTATATGCAACCGTGACCAAGGTGACCTAGTCACTTTCCGGGGATGTGCTGAGGCTTTAGGTGGAGCATGACGGGTGGATTGACATGGTACAGAGTTCTTTACCCACTTCTCAATAACTTCATCCATTTTAGGCCACCAAACATAACTTCTGGCTAATGCTTTCATGTGGACTGTTCCAGAATGTCCTTCATGGAGAGCATGCAGTACTTGAGTTTGTCCTGCCTTTGGAATTACCACTATGTTTCCCCATAATAGGCAACCTTTATAGGCAGACAGTTCGTGTTGGTGCACTAAAAATGGTTTGAACTTTTGATTTGGGTCATCCCCTATACACCCAGTTGAGTACATGGGCCAGCATGGGATCTTTAGCAGTCATCTCAGCAATGTAATGGTGGGTTTGGAATGAATTCCAATATGAGGACCTCAGGCACAGCCAGCATCAAGAAAACGTTTCAAAACCAGTTGTAGTTGTGAAGTCAAAGACTGAATGCACTCCGCTCCAATAAGATCATCAAAATAAGGTACTACACCCGGAAGTCCAGATAAGAGGTCCTCTATTAATTCCTGGAATATTCTGGGAGCAGTGGAAACTGCAAACATTTTACTCAGAAAGCTCCTTTGTGTGTTATTATTGTTTGTGCATCCGCTGCGTCGTCATCCACAGGTAATTGTTGGTAAGCTTGTGCAATATCCAGTTTGGCAAATACCTTCCCTTTTGCTAACGTAGTCAGAATTTCATGTACAGCTGGAATCTGATAGGGATATTCCTGCAGTGCTTTGTTGATTGTACATTTACAGTCAGCACAAATTCTAAAGTTACCATACAATACTGGAACTATTGGGGTACACCACTTAGGATGTGTTACAGGTTCAAGTATACCTTGTTCCACAAAACATGTAATCTCAGCATCAATTTTTGGCTGAGAGCTAATGCAGTTTCATACGAATTGGGGTTACTGTAGGGTCTAATTTGAAAGAAACAAGAGGGCCTTTATACATGCCGAGGCCTTCTTCAAAAACTGCACTAAAGTCCCACATTCTATAGAGTAACTGGAGATACATTATGAACTCCCGATAATGAAATTCCAAGGGGTTCAAACCACTCTCTACGCAGCAAACTAGGTCTTTGTCCCTTAGTAATTATTAAGCGTAAGCATCCTCTGAAATGTCCATATTTCACTGGTACAAAGCAAACTCCCTTAACTTCCACAACTTGTTTGTTGAAGTCTACCAAATGGATATCACAGGGTGCTATTGAAGGAGCATTGTGAGGTCATAAAGAGGTAAACGTTTCTTCTGAAATCAAGGAATATGCATCCATTTTGCATGGAACATCTTGTAACACAATCTCAGTGTAAATCTTCAGTCCTGATGAGTTTTCCACTTTATACACAGTCATTTGTATAAGCACCTGTAGAGGTTTCATCATTCGGGACAACAATTGGCGCATTAATGGAGTGTGCTGCCATTTGTAGTGTAATCACATTTGTAGACTGATCTTTAGTCTGACAGACTGTCTGTATGTGACCTCTACATTTGCATGTGTGACAAACTGCATGTATAAAAAAAAATTCTAAATTCATCACTCCTGCCGCAGCTGTAACACTTCCCTGTAATTGAAATGGCAACATCGGTGTGTGGTGGAAAGTCCTTTGTTTTAACCTTTGCCATGTGATTTATATCTGGTGAATTATCTTTGCTGGAGGCAGATTTAATTTTTTTTTAATGAATGTATGCAGCCTCATATGCTAGCAAGTCTTCTTGTGCAGTTATAAAAGTTAAGTTCTGTTTGGCTAGAAGTCACTCTGCAGTGCTTCATCTTGTTCTTCACACACTAGCCTGTTCCTTAGCAAGGATTCTAAACTGGCACCAAAGTTGTTGCTTTCGTCTGTTGAAACGGAAATGCCTCACTGTTTCAGATGCAGTAGGTAAAAAATTATTTTTTAACAGTGCCAGTATGTCCTCATATGAGCAGTCTTTTGGTTTAGCAGGAGATATCAGTGAGTGGGCAATATCAAAAGTCTTAGATCCAATAACACTCAGTAACACAGCTCTTTTCTGCATAGCATCGGCCACCTTATTAGCTTCCAGGAAAAACTCTAACCTGTCAGGAGAGAGGATGGATTAGCCACATCTAATTCCTCCATGTGTCCCAGAGAAGCCATGCTGGAGATATTTTTAGATGTGTCTCTAAAACACAAGTTTCGATTCTTCACTCAAGCTGATTACCTGCATTTTCTGCAGTGTCCCTTCACTGAATTTCCCTTCCTCGTCGCCAGTGTTAAATCTTTAAGATGTATTTGCAGCATAGACATGTACAGGCATTAGAGGGCTTCTTTACTCCATGCAATACCACATACAGGAATATAGGAACAGGAATAATGGAAACAATAGATGTCTACAGAATATAGCTCTACCAAGAACAATAGAGAAGTGAATATACGTTACAATGCTTCCTACTACTAGATGGAGAACAGTATAACACATTAAATATATAACAGAGGTGCAGGGGGTTGTGTAATGTAAAGGGGATGCAGACGTGAAGGGGGTTGTGTAATGTACAGGTCCAGAGGAGCAGGGGGTTGTGTAATGTAAAGGGGATGCAGAAATATGCAGGGGGCATACTGGGGTGTTTATACATTTTAAAGTGGGGGGGTACCAGATATGTGATCCGCCCTGGGTGCCAAATGCTAATTTCTACTCCTAATGGCCACAGTCCGGCCCCCACCTAAAGTCTGGAGAACAGTAACCTGGCCTTTTGTTTAGAAAATTTGGAGACCCCTGTTTAGAGGATTTAGTTGCTGGTGGTGAAGCACATTCACGTGGATTTTTTTCATAAATCTTTCCATACGTTTTGTTAATTTCATTTTTTTCTATTTTATTTTTTTTGGTGGAATTCTATCATGATCTTATCACACATTTGGAATTCTCATATATGTATTTATGCATATATTTGTATGCAGGTGTTGCGCTGAATCACTACTGTATGGCAGGACATTTTTGCTGGGACTAGGGTTTATCCATGCCCTGATTTTATTTATTTTGCTGCTCCCTGATTTTATTTTTTAACATTGGGGATAAAACTTCAATGAAGATTTAAATATGATATATACTAATTATAAAATTACTATTTTGCATAAGCCAATGTGTAATTTTTCTTTGTCAGCCCTTTAAACGTTTATAGTTTTCCTTTTTTTTATCTTTTTCTTTCTTTTATACCATAGGAGATTATTACTTCTGTTATCTTGACACCTGTCGAAGGTGTATACTCAATGTTTAATTTATACTCAGTAAAAGGGGAAAGTCCGTTGCATGCAGCAGATGTTGGTTTTTTCTTGTATCACAGCTTCTCTATAAGGTTGTTTTTTAGTGCCCATACAAAGAAAAAATATATATATAATTTTTTTTCCTTGCACATTATTGGATGATGGCAGTCAGAAGAACTTCACCTCATTCACTAAGCTAAGGGAAATTTCCCTTGCAAAGTGAAGTCTATTTACCTTTAGTGAGTCAACCCCATAAAGTATAAAAAGTCAAGTAATGGAGCTCTTCAAGCTCAGTAACTGAAACAAACCTTTTGTCTAGACTGATCCATTCACTCTTAGTAAGAATTTTATTATTCTTCTGTCTCACATGCCTTTTCTAGGGATGAGGTAAATGTTCCGTCTGAACACAGGTTTGGACCAAACTTTACTTGTTTGGGTGTTTGTCTGAACACCGTATTTGTAACCTGTTCGGCGGCACAGAACATCATAAATAGTAGTGTTTTTCTACCACTGCTATACCGTATATGACAGCTTCCTTCTTCCACTATTAATGGTTGTTAAGGAAGTAGCAGGTGCCAGCACCCACCACATCCTTGGCAACCAGTGATGTCATCCAGTCCCATTCATTTGCAGGTTAGGAATCCCTGGGATAGTGGCCATTGTTAGAGTTTTAACAGTTTTTTCTTTTCTTTTTTGCACAATGGATCTTTTTCTTTTAAGACAAATTTTATATACTATACAAACTTTTATGTTTTTATTTGTAGTGTCGCCTTGATGAAGGAGGAATATCTGAACTTTTGAAACGTGTTGGTTTTCCTACTGATTATTTAATAAAATATAATTTTGGATGTTTCGCCCATTAGGGTGGCATTCTGATTGCTTCTTGTATAGTCAAACTTTTTCTCAAGACCCCTTTTTTGGGGGGGGGGGGGGGTGTTTGCTTACCAAAGCAAGTCAGCTCTATTAATGAGATAGTCTTTGATGGCACTGAAGACTAATAATAGAATATATCATGCCTTGCTTTCTATGTACCAGATTAGTTAGTGTTGTAACCCTTTAGGAGGCATGAATCATTCTGTTGTTGTGGTTAAAGGTCCACCTTAACCTTTTTCAACCAGGGTGCCTTGAGGTTTCTTCAGGAGTGCTTTGGCAAAATGACTAAAAAATGATCAATATTGTATACAAGCCTGCAGGTGGATCAAGCCTGCCTTTTAGTTACACAAAGCCACAGATTTTCATTATGCACCATTATGACTTTCTAGACACCGGCATCCTAACAACCAATGACATCATCAGTTAATAAAGATGATGTCTGTTGCCTCCACAGCATCCTTGTTTGACCCTCCTGTGCCCCTCTCCCTGAGCACTGGGGTGACATTAGCTGACTGATGGAGAGAAATTGAGAGAGAAGAGAAACACTGGAATACTAGTCAGTACCAATGTGTATTTGCTTTGGAAGAATAAATCACCTCTAACGTTGGGTGTCCTACATGTGAATGTAGCTGTATTATGTAAAGCTATTAGAATAGTTTTGTACATTTTAGAATGGGGTGCCGTGAGACTGTCCATAACTTTAAAGAGTGCCTTGTGATTGTCTCTAATTTTAAAGGGTGCCTTGACTGAATAAAGGTTGAGAAACACTGATCCACCTTTAACCCAAGGTCCACAATGTTTCATGTTATACCCATATTTAGGATGTAACCTGCAAGGGGGTAAAATTCCCCCAGCCATCCACACTCAACTGCCCACACCACCACCACATAGGGTTGCCACCTCATCCATTTAAAACCGAACACATATTAATTACACAGGTTCTGTGACTGATTAAGGTAGTAATTAAACTCACTTAGTGCCTTAACTGCAATAAATTAGCCCCAGAACCTTTGTAATATGTGATCGGTTTTATAGGGATGAGGTGGCATCCCTCCTACTACACCGTTGGGATCAGACCTCCTTCAATAGTTACATTATGTTCACACCACTACACTGACGTAAACACGTAATAACTCCAGACTCAGAAAAAGGTACACACATCTACCCTGAACATCGGAAGGTAATTTTCTACGGTCACTTACCTAGACACTTACCTACTGTTCCGTCACACCCACCTCGGTGTGTGTCGTCGTTGTTTAATTTTTTGGTTTTTTTTTTTGGGTTTTCGGACGCCTTTCTTCGTGGGTCGTTAACTCCAACCACACCTCCATCCCTACGGTGGAGTAGGGATATTTTGGCTAGTGTA
>BLSH010347078.1:318362-331814 GCA_018402905.1 Glandirana rugosa | reverse complement strand
ATCAGGCTGCATTAATGGGCACTGGTGAGGCTGCATTAATGGGCACTGGTGTGGCTGCATTAATGGGCACTGATCAGGCTGCATTAATGGGCACTGGTGTGGCTGCATTAATGGGAACTGGTGTGGCTGCATTAATGGGCACTGGTGTGGCTGCATTAATGGGCATTTGAGTTGCTGCATTAAAGGACACTGGTGAGGCTGTATTAATGGGCATGCCCCACTACTTGTCCTACACTCCTCCCCCTCCACAATCCTTAACATTTACTTGACTCCTCTCATTGCTCCAGTGCCATCATGGCGGCAGTACTGCTCTCCTCTTCCTGGTCTCACAGGAAACACTGGGAGAAGTGGGAACCATAGGCTTCTGCTGCTGTCAGTCAAACATCTGTGAAGAGGAAGCCGGGGCATGGCTTGCCTGTGCTGTATGTATTTATAGACACACACAGCCCAGCTCAAGAGCTTGCCTACACGGGTGCCCCCTTAGAACCCAGCTTGCTGAGGGGGCACTCAGAAGAAGAAGGTGCAGACAGCACTGGCGGGCTACCGCCAAAGAAGAGGTAAGGGACCACTGTGTGCAGAGCAGACAAGTATAATATCTATTTATTTTATCCCCAAAAATAGCCTTTAATATCACTTGGAAACAGGAGAACACAACTTTATATTTGTTACGTTTTCTCTTTTACATTTGTTTATGAGGGGTCTGAGTTTGCCATAATAAATACTGTCGGTACTGTGCTGGCAGATCTCCTTATCAGTTGTAAGCTAGATTTGACTCCCCATGACTAAGCTTCGGGGGGGGAGTGAAACACGTTGGGGGCATGGCCTGTTTGGAGTCCAGGCTGAGGTTGCCACTCTATTCACCTCTCTAGGATATCTTAGATGTGTGACCTCCAGGGGCTACCCCTCTCTTCATTGTAGATTTGAATACAGTCTGCTCAACAAAGGGTTAAAGATTTAGAAGCTAGTCTTTTTCATTGTATGTTGAGAGAAAGATGAATGTATCCTACGACTTTCTATTGGGGCGGACGCTCACCGAACTTAGCAAAGAGTAGAGTAAGCAAAAGTGTAAAGTCGCAGGAGAGAGCCTTATGAGTGAAGTATTAGTTATATAAATAAAAAAAGTGTTATGGGACCAATATTCATTTCGGTAGGGTTGCAGGACCTCTGATTTCAGGAGGTAAAGGTACAGGATTAGTCAGGCCTGGGAATATTTCTGCCCCTGAACTCAATGCTCATCGGGGTGATTTCTCAGATGATTCTGTGCTGTGAAGTCTGTTGAATCCGGATGAATGATATGTGTGATAAAACAAGCCCCCCAAAATGGTTATCGATAGGAGGGGAAAGCTTTAGTGAATCTTTTACACCAGGGACTGGTCTTCATTCAACCATGGAATGCATATTAACACTGTCAACGCGTTTCATGACACTAACATCAGCCACTTCGTCAGGAAGGTGTGGGTAGACATTTTAGAATACAGAGTATCTTACACATTGGGGGCTACCAAAAGGATCATTAGCAGCCTCAAAACCTTCCTGATAACGTGCCCATTGTTGGCTCCAAAGAACACGCTATGCACAGGTCACCTTATAATAAAAAAAGAGATTTTATAAAAACATTGCACCAAATAAGGATGCAGACGGTCTGTGTCCAGGGTCCTATGTTTGTACACAAGCACATGTTTATGCAAGAACCATCATATACCAATATAAAGCCAGTGATTACTATAGGTGGCTGTATGTAGCACCTATGGCTCCCTAAAGTGTTAAACTAAAAAAAATGAAGATCCTGTTTCTTTAAAGCATGTTATACAGCAGTGTTTCCCAACCCAGTCCTCAAGGCACACCAACAGGTCATGTCTTCAGGATTTCCATTATTTTGCACAGGTGATTTGATCAGTTTCACTGCCTTAGTAATTACCACAGCTGTTTCATCTGAGGGAAATCCTGATAACATGACCTGTTGGTGTGCCTTGAGGACTGGGTTGGGAAACACTGTTCTACAGCACAGTGCTTGAAATACCTGGCTGATCCTGCCAGTTTATGCCCCTCCCCCATGTAAACGGACCACAGTGTATTATGGCTGCTGAGCTCTGACACCGTGGTCAGTTTATGTGCCTCCATCATCCACTATCTCCTCTGTCCTCCACTCTGCTCTCCCCCCTCCTTCCCTGCCTGTCAGCTCCATGTCCGTGCTCCCCCCTACCCCCCTCCGACTGCTGAAATTACTGTACATTTTTTACACCATCCTCTCTGTTTATTCATGTAAAGTGCTCCTGTGTCTGTGCCTTATAAAAATAATGCAGCCATATACCTGTTTACAGAGCGCCAATCGGCGCTCACGTGACCCACCACCTCTCTCCTCCTCCCCTCCTGACTGATGTCAGCGAGGGATCCTCGGCCCCACCTGCTGCAGCTTTCAGGCCGAGAGAGGAGAGAGGCAGCCGGTCATGTGAGCGCCGATTGGCGCTCTGTAAACAGGTATATGGCTGTATTATTTTTAGAAGGCACAGACACAGGAGCACTTTACATAAACAGAGAGGATGGTGTAATTTTCAGTTGGTGGGTTGACAACCACTTTAAAGCCTTATATGTCCTTAAAAATATTGAAAATGATTGGGTAATACAAGTTAGCCACAGAATTTTTGTCACGTAAACCAATACATACCGGCACTGCTAAATGTGACCTAGAAATCTAAGCATCAATGACCTCTGAGCATTAAAGGGCTAAGGAAATGATATGCTACAAAACCACTGAACTCACATTTCTACTTTTGCTTAGTTAGTTCACATCAGCTGATGTTTGTTGTGTGCGGTATCCTGGAAAAATACCCCGGACATGGGATCATTAAAAACATTTCCGTATGCATCAGCTAACCTCATAATAAGTCTGTGACTATTTTGCATAGCAAAATAATTTTCCTATTTTCTTAGAAATGGCTGTGCACACTGTTTTTATTAATACCCAGCTGATTTTTATAATAAGATGAAAAAGGGACAAAAATGTGGAAAAAAATAAGTTTTCGATTGTTTAAAAAACGACCTCTGGAAGGTTTTACCCCCTTCATGACCAGGGCATTGTTTGCTATTTAGCACTGTGCAGGTTTAACTGGCATGTGCATGGTCATGCAAAGCTGTACACAAATGAAATTAATTGAAATGCCGCCGGTGACCCCCTCCCGCTGTGATTAGACACAGCAGGACTGTAGGGTTGCCACATCATCCCTTTAATCCAGGACACATATTAATTACTCAGGTCCTGTGGCTGATTAACCACTTCAAACCCCTTGCCCCCATCGCTATGCTGCCAGTACGCAACCCATCCCACTCACATGCCTGCTCCTGATGAGTGGCCTGTTGAAGCCACGAAACGCGTAGAGCTTATATCTCTTGTGTTTTGGGTACCTATACGTGTTACTGGTTTTGGTTGTTTATCATTTTTTATCAATTAGGGGTTAAACCCCCCCCCCCCTTGAAATCCCAGGCTATGGGCCATGCAGCTCTATTTGTTTTTTACTGTTTGTATATGTATATATATGAATTTGATGGATGGGGAATTTCTCTCATGTTTTTTGATGTTTTTGATGATGCCTAACTGTTGATTATTTTTATTATATGGATCGCTTTTAGTGACCACCTGTAATCAATTGTATGAAATTGTATTAATAAAACATCCATTTTTACCTCTGTTTATCCATATCCATCAATGCTACCTTATGACCACCACACTCTTCATATAAAGTCCCACCCTTTGTCTCCCTGCACTTTGTGCAAATCTTTCATGAATTAGGGATGGAAGCTATATCCTTACCAGGATATTACAAGCTTCATATAAAGTCCCACTAGCTCCCCAACCCCAGTTTTCACTTCAATATAAGGCATTTAGAGCACTTCCCGCCCAGACCAATTTTCAGCTTTCAGTGCTGTTGCATTTTGAATGAGAATTGCGCGGCCGTGCGACACTGCACCCAAACAAAATTTTTATCATTTTGTTCCCACAAATAGAGCTTTCTTTTGGTGGTATTTGATCGCCTCTGCGTTTTTTATTTTTTGCGCTATAAATAAAAAATAACGTTTTTTTTTTCTGTCATAAAACTTTGTATAAAGTACATTTTCGGGCACTGACGTGGCTACACTGATGAGGCTAGACTGACAGGCACTGAGGAGGCAGTACAGATTGGCACTGATGAGGTGGCACTGATAAGGTTGCACTGATGATGGGGCACATATGCAGCACTGATGGACGGCACTGATAAGCAACGCTGACGGGCACTGACACGTGGCACTGATGGACACTCATAGGCGGCACTGATAGGTGGCACTGGGCACTAATGGGCAGATAGGTGACACTGCTGGGCACTGAGGTGACACTTTAGGTGGCACTTTTAGGTGGCACAGATGGGCACTTTTAGGTGGCACAGGTGGGCACTGATAGGTGGCACAGTTGGTAACAGATAGGTGGCACTGGTGGGCACTGGTGCATATAGCACTTTTAGGGATGGCACTGGCAGGCATCATACATAAACATTCAGCACAGCCCCCCCTCATCAGGCAAGCAGCCAATCAGCTCTCCGCCACTCAGGTCTGCAGACCTGAGCAGAGGAAAAGCCGATAAACGGATCTTCCTATTTACACTGTGATCAGCCGTGATTGGTCACGGCTGATCACATGGTAAAAGGCCCAAGGGGCGCGTGATCGCGGATTATCCTGAGGACGTCAATAGACGTCCAGTCAGGATAATGAACCACCTGCCCGGACGTCATTTGTCTATACGCCAGGCGGGAAGTGGTTAAGGTGGTAATTAAACTCACTTGGTGCCTTGTCTGCATTAAATTAGCCTCAGAACAACCTGTGTAATTTATATGTGTCCTGGATTAAAGGGATGATGTGGCAACCCTAAGCGGGAGCTGATCTACGGGTACTGTGGACTCGATGTCCACTGGCACCTGCCAATCATTAGGCAGAGAGCCAGAATGGCGGTCTGCCTATGTAAACAATGCACAGAACCGTTCTGTCAGTACAGAGGGCATGGATCCTGTGGTCCTGTAAAGCAGCACCTCCCCCACAGTGCGCAATCAATAGCTAGGCACACAGTTAACCCTTTGATCATCCCTGACATTTAACCCCTTCCCAGCCAGTATCATTAGTACAGTGGCAATGTATATTTTTAGCACTGATCACTGTATTGGTGCCACTGGTCCCCAAAAAGTGTCAAAAGTGTCACTAGGGTGTCCGATTTGTTCGCCACAATCCTGATATAAGCCGCTGATCTCCGCCATTACTAGTAAAAAAAATGTAAAAAATTAAAATATCCCATAGTCTGCAGACGCTATAACGTTTGAACAAACCAATCAATATTCGATTATTAGGATTTCTTACCAAAAATATGTAGCAGAATACATATTAGCCTAAATTGATAAAGAAATGTGATTATTTTTACATGTTTTTAATCAATGTGTTTTACAGCAGAAAGTAAAAAATATTGTTTTGTTTTTTTCAAAATTGTCATAATTTTTTGTTTATAGTGCAAAAAATAAGAAACAGCAGAAGAAATATCACCAAAAGAAAGCTCTATTTGTGGGTAAAAAAAGAACATAGATTTTGTTTGGGTACAACGTCGCATGACCGCACAATTGTCAGTTAAAGCAACGCAGTAAATGCAAATGGCCTGTTCATGAAGAAGGGTAAATCTTCAGGAGATAAAGTGGTTAAATATAAAAGATTAGACTGTTTCCATTTTAAATAAATATTTCTAATCTTAAATATTCATGCGCCCGCAAAACAGAATGAAATGAAGATACTCAAAATTGTAAGTAGGTGACATTATAAAACCTGTTACAGCCCATTAATTTAAAGTTAAAGAATAAGTGCATTTTCATACAAAGTGCACTCCCTTTTTTTGTATTCCCAGTGCTCTGACCCAAACCATCCCACCCTCACCCCCCGCAGATCCCTACCTACCAAGATCCTTCCCTCGTCCATGAATGTCTCCAGGTCAGTTTGAGAGTCTATAGAAGTCTATGGGAGTGTCATGCTCAAGTGCAGCCAGCAGAGAGAGTCTTGAGGCTTGCAAGGTAAATAATTTCCAAAGGCTACAGAAGATGGATCATAGTATGTACAGATCTGTGGAGGAGGAGAGTAAGATGGTTTGGGTCAGGACTAGGGTTGCCACATCATCCCTTTAATACAGGACACACAGGTTGTTCTGAGGCTAATTTAATGCAGATAAGGCACCAAGTGAGTTTAATTACCACCTTAAAGTGGTTGTCAACTCTTGACAACCACTTTAAACTACAGGTAAGCCTGTAATCGGGCTTACCTGTAGCATCCCTGTATATCTGCTAAACCTGTACGGATTTGGAGATATACGCTATACTGGCATATGCCCACTTCATTCGGCACATGAGCAGTGAAGAAACGGCCTCCGTGCCGTTTCTTACCTGACAGCGTGCCGCAATTGGCGGCTCCCACGCACATGCGCGGGAGTGACATCACACGACTCTGGCCAGTCACAGCACCGGGGTTCGCGGCCCCGGAAGTGAGAGGGTGAAGATGGATGCTCCCTGCTGTGGGGACAGCACGGGCAGCGATGGCAGGTAAGTGGCACGTAATAGGCTAGTATGCGATGCATACTAGCCTATTATGCTTATCCATTGCAGGGTGAATAAGAGGAAGTAAACCCATTAGGGTTTATAGCAGGGTTTACTTCGTCTTCATCAGACACAGAACCTGTGTAATTAATATGTGTCCTGGATTAAAGGGATGTTGTGGCAACCCTAGTCAGGACACATGGATAAAAGAGTAAGTGTACTTTGTCTGAAAGTGCACTTATTCCTTAAACTAAAATAACACCCCTAAAATGATTCTTCTAAAAAATAATTGTAGAGACAGGTCCTCTTTATGGAGACATCAGGAGTCTATTAGACTTGTGATATCTTCCCTGCCACTAGTCCAAGTAGATCGGTGTCACAAATTACTTGTTTACTCGGCACCTATGCCAGGATTTTGGCAGCTCTAAACACAGAAGTGTTCAAAGCTGAACACATCTGTGTTCATTCTCAGTAAAGAAAGTTCTAGATGTCTTCCAACCATCAACCATCCTGAAATGCCTCCTCATAGCACTCCCAGGCTCAGAAGGCGCAAGGAGAGCCTGGTAACCAGGAAGCATGTCTCATAACCGATCATCCTCCGACCTATTCACCTAGGAAAGTCAGTCGCCTATATAGTCTGGATCCCTTCAAAGTGAATCACAAATGGGCTATACTGGCCACGGATACTTCTTTCACTGTGCCATAACGCAGATACAATGGTGGCAGTGCAAGGGTTAATTATCCCCATGATTTAATTGTGGCCACACAAAGTCATTAGCAGTCTAATCCTCCATGCCCCACACTGCAGACTTCAGCTCCTCCATGGAGATCAAGGTAAACTTCAAGGGATGCTGCAGCTGCAAACTTTAAGTGGTCTATTTAGTATTATTATTCAGGATTTATATAGCGCCGACCGTTTGCGCAGCTCTTTACAATATTAGATTTATAAAAACGTGTTTTGTGACCATCTTAGCATTTTCACAGCCATTGCGAATAATCCCCGTAATGTGTCTAATATGTATATTTCTTATGATCATCTGCTCCATCTAGTGACCATAATGCTGTATTTTCCTAAAATACCACAATCAGGAAATAAGCAAATACACCTGTTAGACACAATATAGGGATACGAGGCAAACACATTCACACTGAAAATTTTTTATGAATAGACCCATAAACATTTATAAACCTATCCACAGTACTGGGCACTGCCAAGCGGAACATTTATGTACAGGTGAGTGCTGTGCAGAGTTATGCCTCCTCTTTAGCGTGCCATTCACACCAGCCCATGTGCTCCTTATAACTTGTGTGCAATGTGTAGGGGCGTGCAATGCATTGTTACAACAGATCGCACTGTTTAAATGTTATAGTGTGTATGGTGTGAACAGGGCACACAGAGAACAATTGTTTTCTATGTGCTCTTGCATTGAGTGCATTAATCAATGATGAGCAATGCAGGTCAATACACCTAGTGTGAATTTGCCCTGGTTGAACAGTTTGGTATACAGCTGCTTATCATATGATTTTTAATTATGTGTGTAAACCATGTATTTAACAAATAAAATCTTATTACAAAGTGAGTTGTAGGAAATCCCTTAGGGCCAGTTCACATTGCTGCGATGCGGGAACCTTGCGAATCCACTGCGGGTTCCCACATCGCAAGTCTCCCGGCGGCAGTTCACACTGCACTATGCAAACTGTGGGGAGTGTCAGTACAAAGCTAATGACAGCCACAAATCAGTTTGCATATCGCACTGTGAACTGCAAACTTGCACAGGAATCGGATCGCATGGTATGAACACCCATGCGATCTGATTCTGCTGCGGACCAAAAAAAGGGTCCTGTGAGAGTTTGCTCCAAATGCGATGCGAATTTAGCCATACTATCTCTATGGCTGAATTTGCATCACACAGAGATCGCATTTGATTCACAATGCAGTGCGGTGCGAATCACATCCGATCTCCGGGATTGCAGCAGTGTGAACCGGCCCTTACTCTCAATAGGTAGTGGGGGTAAGGACTTTACATGTGCCACTCAGATAGATAAAATCAACATTTTGTGTTTATACATTGAAAAAAATCATACAACAAACATAAAATCAATTTTAAAAAGTGCTGTTCATATATAAAACTGTCATGTGGTGTTAGGCACTGCCTATTATTTATTTTAAGTGTATTATTGTTTTTTTTTGCTTTCCTCTGGATCAGCTGTGGGTATATGAATGCATGCATGGTGGTTTTCTATCAGTTTTTTATTTTTATTTTATTGGTTGAACTAGGTAGACTTGTGTCTTTTTTCAACCTATGTAACTATGTGTGGGCAGGTGCAGTCTACTGTCTGCACTGCGGGTGACGCTCTTCCATAGCAGCACCGCAGTTGGAAAGGAAGTCAAGAGGGGCATGGCTCCTCTATGGTTTTCTGGGTCACTGAGGAAGCTAGCCCATTGGATGCTGCTGCCCCATGTGATTCTAGCAGCCATCTTGGGTCAGGCAGAGCCTTTTAAGGTTCTGGCTCCCAGGTCTGGTGTGCATTTTGCGAGTTGGGGAGAGGGGGCTACAGCACCCAGCAGGCCCACAACGAGTTATGGCATTTGTGGCTTGGGAGCGGTGAGACCTTGGAATTTCTTATAGAAAAAAAATGACATTAAAGTGACTTTTGAATTTCTAGCGGGAAACTAGCCAGTGCCTGTGGTGCAAGGTCATTAAGTAGATCCTCCCAATCAGCAAATAGAAATGTTTGCTCAGTTCTGTGTAACTTTCACTGCTGCAGTTTGCATTCAGCAAAGAAGCAATGGATGTGAAAAGCAAATGGCCATAACTTACCGTGTAAATTTACTAGTGATTTTCTAGTAATTTTGATATCTAGGGTTCTTTAGTTAAAAAAAAAAAAAAAGGATGCACGCACTGTAAAACCACTTCCCTTTTTTTTTGTGTTAGCTTGTAGAGCTAAGTATGGAATAGAGGAAGACTGTCAGACTGGTGGTACAGAGAACAACATAAGTTGCATGCAGTTGCTCAAAAAGTTATGTGTGCATTGCTTCCACAATAGGCACTCTGTTTGCTTCCCCTTAGGATATTTTTAGCGAACAATACTGCAGTTGTGAAAAAAGAAGTGGTTTTGTAAAAGAAGAAGTGGCTCTAGGCTTTTGTGCAATAATTTCCCATCCACTCAAAAAAAAAATGAACTGTTTAGTCTTATGATTCCTACCACTAGCCAAGCAGCCTAACTGGGCAGTTAAATGTATTTCCCACTTCAGTTTTGCAGTCATCTGCCAGCTCACTGGACTATAATAGAGCGCTGTCACATTGCTCATTGATTGTCCTGTGACAAAGGAAGTCACAAATTTTGAAACTGGGGAGACTAAGTGTAGTGCTGACCTTTTGAGGATTGCTTAAGAAATCGATTCCCCCTTGGTCTCAAACACTCTGAGAGTCCTCCACCACTCATGACACTCTGGGTTCACTCATATTTCAATGTTATTGTTAGTTCACACTGATATAGTAATGAAGAGCACACCAACTTCTAAGCTCAAGATGTTTACTTATTTGAAAGTTTGGGACTTTAAATGGAGCACGTGATGGATGACAAATAAATTGATGGATATTTAAACTTGAGTTTATTGGATGGTACACATTGTAATAAATATATAAAGAAGTACATAAAAAGATATTCAAAGTATAAATACTCACATTGGCCTACAGGATATTCATCATATTGCAAGTAGATAATCGATACAATTAATTAATACATGTTAATTGCCCCCATCCATCAAATTCATTTAGGTATACTGAGGTAAGTATTTGGTTAAACTCCGCGTGGTCAATGACCTCACTGATCCCTTGAGGATGGGTGTTATCTGTGCCCCGAAACCGCACCATCTTCACTATCAGCAGAGACTTGCTTAGTAATTTTAACTGGAGGTTTCCTTTGAGACTTTTTCTTGGGAGGGCTTAAATTTCCCAGAGAAACATCCAAGAAGAGAAGTAGATGCCACATCTTCAAAGGGCCATCTTGACCCTCAGGTCTAATCTGATACACAGGCAATCCAGGAAGTTATTTGCAGACAATGTAAGGATGAGGCCTCCATCGATCGGCTATTTTATGTTTCCCAGGCACACCCAAATTCTTCAACAATACTCTGTCCCCTGGTTGAAGCTCTTGGACTTTCACACGAACATCGAAGTTCTTTTTATTTCTTGCCTCCCAAGTTGTAGCATGCTGTCTGGCAACTTCATATGCTTGCTATAGATTCTTTCTTAGTCGATCTACATAGCCTCGATGAGATGTTAAGGAGGTATCATCAGCAGAGGTCCCAAAGACTAAGTCAATGGGTAATCTAGCTTCTCGCCCAAACATGAGACCGTATGGGGAGTATCCAGTCGCATCACTTACAGTGCTGTTGTAGGCGTGTACTAAAGTAGCAAGATGATTTCCCCAAGTTTGTTTCTTCTCAGAAGGTAAGGTAGCATATTTAATAAAGTTTGATTGAAGCATTCAGTTTGAGAATCTCTTTGAGGGTGATAAGGTGTGGTGCGTAACTTCTTGATCCCCATGGACTTGCACAGATGATGAATAAGTTTGCTCTTGATCGTATTGAATTCGTACAGGCAATCCATAATGGATGAAGAACTTCTCCACCAACACCTTAGCTACTGTGGTAGCCTGCTGATCTTTAGTAGGGTAAGCTTGAGCATACCTGGTGAAGTGATCAGTTACCATCCAAATGTTGCTTCTTCCACCTGTATCTGGCTCCAAGCACAGGAAGTCAATACATACTAAATCTAAAGGGCCCTAACGTTGTAAATGTTCCATAGCAGCAGCCCGAGTTGGAAGGGTCTTCCTTTGAATACAGGGAATGCAAGAGCGGCAATAACTCTACTTCTCTTCTCATGTCTGGCCAGTAAAATCTAGCTCAAATTAACTCAAAAGTTCTTTCTATTCCTAAATGCCCATGCTCGTCATGTTAGGACCTCAAGACAGAATCTCTGTGTTTCTCAGGTAGATATAACTGCCAGGTATCTTTTTTCTCCTCACTAGGACTTCTCCTATAAAGTATTCCATCTTTTAACTGTAATTGGTTCCATTCATGATGCAGTATTCTAGTCTGCTTGACAGACAGTACTCTGTGAAAGCAGTTGAGGGTTTTGCTGTGTTAAAGCCTATAAAGCCACATGACCCAAAGGATCTTGTTCCTGATCAATCAATCTCTTTCCTTGTCAGTCGAGGGAGTCCTTCACTTCTCACTTGAGTCAGTCCACAATAGGATAAAGGAATCCAAGCTTGCGAAACTCCTATTTATTCGGCCCCTATTCCTCCCCTCAAACGATGAACCAATCCTTTACATGAGGCTTGTACTCCATCAGCAGGAACAAAAGTCCATTCTTGAGACTTCTTATCTGAATGATACGGCCATTGTGACAAGGCATCAGCATCTCTGTTTCCTGCACCAGGACGATATTTAAGACTGAACTGGAACCCAGCTAAGGCAGCCAACCATCTATGCCCAGTAGCATCCAATTTTGCAGTCATCAACAAATAGGTCAATGGATTGTTGTCGGTCTTGACAATGAATTGTGCTCCATACAGATGGTCCTTCAACTTATCCACCACTGCCCCATTTCAAAGCCAAAAATTACAACTTATGAGCCGGGTAACTCCTTTCAGAGGGCATAAGACTTCTGCTTACATATGCCACTGGTCAAAGTTGACCATCTTGCTCTTGATAAAGTATTCCACACAATCCATCTCTACTGGCATCCACATGAAGCTCATATGGCTTGGAGGGGTCAGCGTAAGCTAAGACTGGGGCCTTCATCAAGCTGGATTTTAGTCGCTGTTAAGCTTCTTCACACAATGGGTCACACTGACTGCAAATGGACTCCATCTTCCCCCTTCAGCCTGTTTTATTCTCTGGTCTCTTCCCATTCTCTTCCCAAAATTCTCTTGGCAAATTTAGCCACAAATCTTCGATAATACAAGCAAAATGCTAAGAAAGACCTCAATTCTGTCACAATCTCCGGTCGTGGCCATGCAGTGACAGCTTCCAGCTTCTTCAGGTCAGTCGCCACTCCCTTATCAGACACCACATGCCCCAAGTAGGTAACTGAAGTACGATAAAATTGGCACTTTTCCAAGGATAACTTCAGTCCCTCCTTATAAAGCCTCTCAAATACTTTTTCTAATCGTGCCCCATGCTCTTCCAAAGTTTTCCCGAACACTATGATATCATCAAGATACACCAGGACTTCCACCAGGTTCAGTCTCCTAATGTTCTCTCCATCAGTCTTTGAAAGGTAGCTGGAGCTCCAGTCAGTCCTTGTGGCATTTGGTTGAATTCATAAAATCCCAAAGGGCAGATGAAAGCAGTCTTCTCCTTGTCCTTGGCACACATAGGTATTTTTATAATACCCACTCTTCATATCCAGCACACTAAACCACTTAGCTCCTGCCAAGCACTGTAATGCGTCTTCAATTCTTGGAGTAGTATACTGGTCAGGGATGTTTCTCCGATTGGGAGTCCGGTACTCTATGCACATTCTCAATGTTCCATTCTTCTTCTGAACTTCTATGATCTGCTAAAACGACACCCTACACGATTTACACGGGTGGTGGCCTAAGCGAATGTCCTTCTTTTCGGCAAATTCCTTTCCCGAGCCTCCTAGGGAGAATCGTTGAACCTTCTAAACTCCCTCGTCAACCGTCTTAACTTCTCCAGACCTCACTAAGTCCTTAGATCTTCAGGTATACGGAGAGGTTAGTATCTTCAAGTCTTCTTCTTACCTTGTAACTCTTACACGTATCTCATGGCCTGAGGGTTAGCCTCTTTGTAGGGACTGGTCATATGATGAGGTTCTTAACTTCTGCG
>BLSH010347078.1:292240-310241 GCA_018402905.1 Glandirana rugosa | reverse complement strand
GATCACAGCCGATCACAAGGTATCAGCCGCCGGCCGGCGGCTGATACCTGTGTCGGTGACAGGCAGTGTTCCCCAGGAACACGCCGCCACCGACACGCACGCGCAGCGCGCTCCCGATTGCGCGCATGCGCCGTGCGAACGGCAGGCGTGCCGTTTGTGATCAGCTGTGACTTCGTCACAGCCGATCACGTGGTGAACAGCCATAACCAATGGCTGTTCACCCCTGTCGGTGAAGCGGCGTGTCCTGGGGACATGCCGACACCGACAGAGCCGGGATGCGCGCGCCCGATCGCGCGCAATCCCGGCTTAAAGGGAGGACGTCATATGACGTCCACCCGCTGGAAGAGCAGGACCGCTCCGCCGTCATTTGACGGTGGGCGGTCCTGAGGTGGTTAATAAAAAGAGGAAATTGCTAGGGGGGTACATTTTTTTTTTTGGCAGCAGAGACTCCCCAAGCAAGGACGGAGGCTAAAATAAAGTGTACCACATAAAGTGTACCATGGCACCACTGTGAAGTGCCATTGTTAAATATCAGAATATTCTCTTGATATTCTGTAACTTATATTGATGAGAAGAGTCCCAAGAAAGTCAGTTCAGTTCTTGTGTAAAAACTCAAAAATGGATTTAATAATAGCAAAATATTACAAGAACAATGTTAATAATATCAATGTAGTTATATTCTTGAGATGAAGATTGTGTATGTAATCAGATGTGTATGTCTGTGTATGTAAGAAAAGCTAAAAGCAGCTTCCTCGTGTGTAATGCCTCGTACACATGGGTCGACGATCATATACAACAGGTCGTACATTAAATCGACCGTTAGTACACGCGATTAGAACAGCCGACGTACAACGGTCGTACAACAGAAGTTGTATGAGCAGACTAGAAAACTTGGTAGTACCAACAAGCGGTCGCACGACCGTTGTATCGTGTGTACAGAGAAGTTGGTCCAACAAGTTGTATTGTGCAAAACACGTATGCTCAGAAGGCCAAACACTAATGCATGCACCTGAACTTTCTCTTTATACGTTCATAACTTGGCACTACGTTCAGCTTGGTCATACGATCGTTTGGTGCATGTCAGTACGCGAGATACAACAGCCAACATACGATTTGGTCCGTCCCTTCGGTCGTACGACCATTGAACTGTGTGTACAAGGCTTAAGTCTACCTCAAAAACTTTTTCCATAAAACAGCCCCCACCTTCCTAAAAACGGTTGGGTTTGTCTTATCATTCCACAAACTCTATTAACAAATGTTTCAGCCTAAATTTCAGTCTAACACCCCCCTGAGGAGATGCTAAAATACAATACCATCCACTACGTTGTATAATATAAGAACCTGGCGGATGGGCAAAAACCATGTGTACAATTCTATACCTATACAATATAACTATCATCTAAATCAAATAACACATATACCGTACCAATATGTATATATTCTATTCAACAAAAAGCCCTTGTTCTTATATATCCTAATCAAGAAATATTATAACATAAAGAATTTCTATTCTTAAATCAAACCTACTGAAACTCTGCATTTTAAGAAATGTTGAAACTTTATCCCCTTTGTGATGGGGGCAGGAAAGAGAGAACTAGCTCCTAATTAGTAACATATGTAAGCTCTCCAAAGAGATGCATCGACTATAATCAAACTTTGTACATCTTTTAACACAGACTGTAAAATATATTTGTTACTTTTCCAAATATAGAAGAGATAAAATATATATATATATATATATATATATATAGATAAAACTCAATTAGAATTTTAAGATCCATCACATTTATACTGGTTAGTATTGTTAATACAGAAATATTATATATTAGATTAAAGAAGGCTTCTAACCTCCATTGGTGAGGAAGGTGAAAGTTATGTGTTCCTAGAGGGCATAGTTCACTGTGACACACCTTCACATCCCCTATAGGAGTCACTCACCCCCATACCAAACATAAATCCCAAAGCTAACACAAAATTCATTCAAACGCCTGCCTTTATATTTTATTCTGTAAATCCACACTGCTATGCTACATATACATGCTTCTATTAACTCGTGTATAAAGCCAAAACTTTTGTTTTCTTTTAAGTTTTAAATTAATTAATTCTGCTGCCCGTGTCTCACTTGGAAGATTCCCATTCACCTTCTGTCTTGGAGACATGAAATGAAAGCAAAAAGTGAATGGAATTTCTATATTGGTTCTTAAAGACACACGTGTCCAGTTTGGAAGATTTTCCCTCACCTGTCGCTCTGGTGACAACGCTGAATTTTTTTATTACCCATCATTTTCTGTCTTGGTGACACAAATCATCGGGACAACGGAGGGTAAATCTCCTTGGCAGGAACACAGCAATAAAAAGGAGGTTTAACCCTATACACTTTATATAGTTCTATTCAAACAAAAAAAAATGTCTTTACATACACGTGAAACCCAAACCATTGGTTTAACCACTTGCCGACGGCTGATCGGCAAATGACGGTGACAGAGTGGCTCTGTAACGCGAATCGCCGTCATACGACGGCGGCCGCGATACAGAGCCCAGTGAGCGCGCGCGCTCACTGTGTTCCGGGGGGGCCAGGGAGCGGGTGCGGCGGCTTTGATTGGCCGGCTACCCGCGATGCCCCCCCCCCCCGGAGTGAATGAACGGAGGTCCGTGTATGTAAACACGGACCTCCGCTCTGTGCGAGGGGGAAGGGCTGTGACCACTTCCCTTCTCCTGTTAGGGCAGTCCCCCATACAGTTAGAACACGCCCAGGGAACATAGTTAACCCTTAGAGCGCCCCTGCAGGTTAACCCCTTCACTGCCAATGGCATTTACACAGTAATCAGTGCATTTTTATAGCACTGATCGCTGTATAAATGCCAATGGTCCCAAAAAAGTGTCAAAACGTTCCGACATGTCCGCCCTAATATCGCAGTACCGCTAAAAATCGCAGATCGCCGCCATTACTAGTAAAAAATAAAAAAAAAATAAAAACCCCAAAAATGAATTCTCATCATCCGTAAATGCGACCACTTTTGCGCAAACCAATCAATAAACGCTGATTGCGATTTTTTTTATCGCAAATATGAGGAAGAATATAAATTGGCCAAAAACGGTGAAAAAAAATGTTTTTTTTTATTTTTTTTTTGGATTTGTATTTTAGCAAAAAAGTAAGAAATTTGGGTTTTTTTGCAAAATTGTCGCTCTTCTTTTGTTTATAGCGGCGATCAGAAATGACGCAGAGGGGATCAAATACCACCAAAAGAAAGCTCTATTTGTGGGAAAAAAAGGACGCAAATTTCGTTTGGGTACAACATCGCACGACCGCGCAATTGTCAGTTAAAGCGACGCAGCGCCGAATCGCAAAAAGGGCTCCGGTCCTAAAGCTGGAAATCCTTCCGGGGCTGAAGTGGTTAATTATGAAGGTTTTTCATTTAACCACTTCAAGGATTTACCATGACCACACCATTTTTTGTGATACGCCACTGCGTTACTTTAACTGACAGTTGAGCGGTCGTGCAACGCTGTACCCAAAATAAAATTTATGTGCTTTTTTTCACACAAATAGAGCTTCCTTTTGGTGGTATTTGAAATATCATATTTCCGCACTCAGGATATAGAAATAAATATATATGGGATTTATAAGAGCGAGTGAGACTGCTGCCTACTCTGGAGCCTCCACTGGATGGAGTTGAACAAAATATATTTATGAATCAGGGTAATTGGCGCTGTCTCTATAGTGTATTTAGGGAATGTTAAACAATTGATGGTGAAAAAGTATATATATAATATAAGTGAATAGACCAGCATATAAATAAACCTATATATAAAAATATCAACATGTAAAAAAAAAAAAAATATATATATATAAATAAATTGATATTTAGTGAGACGATTTCATATATAATCTCAATTCTCATATTCAAAGAAAGTTCATATCCAAATTAGTAAAAGTCATTTCCGGTTTCAGAAAGGCAGTCTGTGGAACGCAAACCATCCCAGACTATATTTTGTTCCCAGCCAATGCGCCCGAACGGCACACTGTAACTATTCGGTTTTTATGGACTTGGACTTTGTATTTTACTAATTTGGATTGAAATAAAATTGAGTTATATCTGGAATACGCTATGAGTGTTTCCTTTCATCCCCCTATGCACATCAGTGAGGAGAGGTGACCCGCAGCAGAGGAGCAAACAATGGAGACCAAAACACCGGATACTCTTCGTGCATGCAGTTTTCCCCTGCAAGGGTGCCGTTCTCTGGTGAGTGAGGACACATAAGGGGAGCACAAGTGGATCCACATTTGTTGCACAGAGAATTATCTGCATATTGCACAATGTCACTTTGTAATATGAAAGACACCCAGCACAGTTTTTTGCACATATCAACTTTGAATATGAGGATTGATATTATATATGAAATCGTCTCACTAAATATCAGTTTGTGGTTTTGAATCTTTGGAACTTTTGATCAGCACTTAGCACTTTGAAGAGTCACAGCATTTATATATATATTTTTTTTTTACATGTTGATTTTTTATATGTCGGTTTATATATATGCTGGCGTATTCACTTATATTATATATATTATATAAATACTTTTTCACCATCAATTGTTTAACCTTCCCTAAATACACTATAGAGACAGCGCCAATCACCCTCATTCATAAATATATTTTGGTGGTATTTGATCACCTCTGCGGTTTTTATTTTTTGCGTTATAAACAAAAAAAAGACTGACAATTTAAAAAGAAAACAATATTTTTTACTTTCTGATATAATACATATCCAAAAAAATATAAAAAAAAATGAATTTATTCATCAGTTTAGGCTGATATGTATTCTTCTACATATTTTTGGTAAAACAATCCTAATAAGCGTATATTGATTGGTTTGCGCAAAAGTTATAGCGTCGGCAAAAGAGGGAATAGATTTATGGCATATTTATTTACTTTTTACTAGTAATGTCGGCGATCAGCAATTTTTAGCGGGACTGTCGGAGTGCACACGCGCCACACCCACGAAAGCTAGTGCACAAATCCCCATACTGGTACTGCGATTTGCGCAGCTGAGCCACCTTACCCCAGTATATCTTCTGCGGGTGGTTGGCAAGTGGTTAAAGTGGATGTAAACCCTCCATATACTCAGTGAAGTGAACAGCCTCAGATGATACACAGAGATGACACAAATCTCCCTACATAAGTTTTACATGTATATCTTCTGTCCTCATCTGTATATATCCTTTAGATAGTGCAGATCATGTTAACATTTTTCTCTTCCTGGTTACCACTGGGAGTGGGTTATTGGCATACAGCCAAGACAGCTGATTGGAGGAAAGGCACACACCCCCTCTTCTCGTTGGCAAAGGAAGAAAGCAATGTATATAGCTCTGCTCTTAGATGGCAATTTGACTGCTAGTTTATTTATAGAAACCTCTCCCAACACATACTTCTATCTCCCATCTCTGAGAACGTGTGAGAACTTATCAGGCTGATAATAGAGCTAAGGAGGAAGAGACAGCTACGGCACTAAGTGCTTTGAAGAGAGATAAGAAAACACTGCAGATATATGTGGCCAGCTCAAATTTCATGAATCAGGTGTACGTCCACTGACATCATCCACTGATAAAATATATTGTAGTAATGTTGACCAAATGCAGGTAGAGGTAAGTTGCTCCACTACTATTCCAAAACCCATTTTAGCCCAGGTGACATAGCATGGTATCGTACATATGTATACCATAATCACAGCATAACAGCTGCTCCCTGCATTGTTCATACATACAGTACCAACATGTGTATGTGCAGTTATAACGCTTTTCGTGTATTATATGCATGATATAGGAAATAGCCATATCATTTTCCTCATATTGACAATAAACAATTATTATTTTCATGTACTATATATTTATTTATAGTCGGCTTAAAGCATATGTAAACCCGCACCTTGTAAAAGAACCCTTTCAGTTTAAAATAGAAATGAAAGGGAAAACATTTGTGTATAGATAAAAAAGGGTCCTCACCTGTGACCTTCAAAGGAAAACCCTAACTCCTCACCTTTGACCTTCAAGGGAAAACCCTAACCCTATCCCTTTTTTCCCCTCTTTTTTAAGTGATCGCATATCCTCTGTTCTCAGCTGCATAAGAGCTGGGGGAGGAGAAACATCAGCACACTGATCTTCCCAGTGAATAGCTGTGTGGGGGGGAGTCAGGACTAGTCTGACCATTGGAGAAGAGCAGGCTGAATTCCCAGCGCAGCTAGGGAACTGACCATGGTGTGCTCTCCTGTTTAGTGTGGTCTTTTTAATAGGAAAGCAGAGGGACTGGCAGGAACAGCAAGGATTTCACATAAAGGAAGCAATAAATAGAGAACAGGAGACGTTCTCATACAAGTGCATGGTACAGCAGGCACATACCAGGAATATGAAATGTTTGGTTTACATACTCTTTAATGTGAGCAAATATATAATTTTGTGTTAAATCTCGACTCCAATGACCATGTACTAACTCTTAGGGCTCATTTACACTTGTGATTGGGGGGCAGTAAATCTCTACGGTTCAGCCTAATTTTTAATACCCCTCAAACACTTCCCCTTTTGCTGCAGAGGCAGTGACTGGGGGTGTACACATGCAGTGACCATGATACTTTGCTTTATGGCCACAACAGAAATGATACCACCTGCCGAACACAACTCGTTTAAATCAATAGGGCCATGCTGCAACTATACATCCGTGCACCACGCTCACAGTTTGGGTGTAATTGGCCAGTATTTATGGGATTAAAACAGGCATTGAGCAGGCAATACAATGCCTCCTCGCTGCTTGTCAAATTATCACTGAAGAGTGATCCGAAGCAAAGCCGGTGTAAATGAGCCCTTAGATGCCCAGAGGCCTTGAACCCCTGGTCAAATCCACCACTGCCAGTATGCATGGACTTGACAATCTTGTAACTAATTTGGCTACCTAAATCATTTTTACATTTTTTAGAATACGTAAGGCTTTTATGCAGAACATGTTTTAATAATTTTCCTTGCTTGTGTTTTTCATTGTAAGTTGCAAATTAAAAATGTTTTTAAAAATGCATTTGACAATTTTTCATATTTTTTTTGAACTATTATTGCACTGTGAGTGTGCCTCTTTCTCTGTGAGGAATGGCGACCTTATTTTTTGGTTGAGTAGTGTTCTACAGAATGGAAAATGAGGGGAAATGCAAGAACTTAAAGCCCAAATCCAGCATTATCCACCCCTCTCTACTTCATATTTTAAAAACTGATTTTTTTTTTAACTAATTTGTGTCCGTGTGTACAGAAGGAGGAGTCCCTCTGAATGGCCTAAGAAACCAATCCATTCTCCTGCCACTTCCTGAGGAACCTCATCAAATTTCATTGATAGTGGTGGTCACCAAACCAGAAAGTAATGGTAAAGACAACGGTCACAGAAAGAGGTGGGGGGAGTCCACTAATGGGGACACCTGGAATTTACACTCACATTGAGGAGATTTCTTCTTATTACAGTTTTCTTTCAAGGACAGGAAGTGAAGCGAAATCACAAAAAGGGTCACAGGCAGCAATAAGAATGATACAAAGGTTCTTACACTTATGAGTTATGGCTGGGGTTCTGCTTTTGAAATGACCAGTTATTATTAGTGAGGATGATACTGTTAGCATCTGCCACCAGAATCAAAGGTTCACCTTTAAACTTCTAACCTTTTTGCAGGAGATGTTGCCCCTGTCATAATGAATGGCCTTCTAAACCAATCCATCCTTCTATCACCATCTGTGGATTCATCAAGTTCTGTACAACATGTCTACTGGGTCTTCCAAAACAACATAATGGCGTCTTATATAAATAGTCACCCTAATATAATCATGGATGGATTTGAAGGAAGACTGGAGATCCTGGATAATGGAAGATCACTGAGGATTGGACGGCTGAGACTGGAGGACAGTGGACTGTATACTGGAACTATAACTTTTGCTGACAAAACAAAACACATTACAGCCTACAATCTCACTGTGTATGGTATGTGATCATCTGTGCATGTTATCCATTAACTTAACCCCATGTTTACCAAAATGTTTAGGCCACCCCAACACGATCAATTCCAATCACGTGATCTCCTGCTTGGTCACAAATCTGTGATATTATAAAAGAGCAGAATTTAGCGAGCTGCTTTTTTCTTTCATAACAGGACTAAGCCAAGGGTTAAGCAGGCCATAAATGGATAGAATTTAGTACGAAAATTCTCAGTTAAAAGTCTTAACAAAAATTTGTACGAAAAAATCTCATGAAGCTTCAAATGTTGTTTGAAAGATTTTGTTTGTTGTTAACATTTCATTTGGGAATGAATGGACTTTACCAAATGAAAACCACATACACTGTTAGAAATCTGTTTGTTCGAAAAAAAAAATCCATCCTGCTCCTTCGAATTTTCTTGTCATTGTGGTAGAAAGCAATTGTCAGTTTGACCCCACTAATGATTGGTAAATGAACAAACTTTCTTAGGACATTCTTTTCCTAAGAATTTCTGTTCAAAATTCTACCCATCTGTGGCCAGCTTTGCACAGTTTCAAGACAAGTCACTGTTTAGAAACAAATGCTTTTGTCAAATTCACACTGACAGTGATAATTGGCTAGGAACATTGTTAGGGCACTTTCACACTGATCCGTGGTAAAAACACAGATGCGATTTTCCTGTGTTTTAGCCGCATTCATGTTTTTTTTAAAGCATGTGACTCAAAAAATGCACCAAAAATGCAATGCAGGTACATTTTTGATGCATTTTTCTATGCATTTTCCATTGATTTCAATGGGGAGGTGCATTTTTGGTGCGTTTTTTTTTTAACCGCACTAAACCTGCACCAAAAATGCAGATAGCAGGATTTTAAAAAACGCATCGGACCCGCAACGAAGCAGTGTGAAGACTTCCATAGGAATACATGGTCACATGTTTTTCTTCCGCTTTTTTTTTAATGCAAAAGCCAAAGAAAAACAGATCAAGCAGCCTTAAAGTGATACTAAAGATTCTAGTTTTATTTTTTGTCATACTCACACCTCTGTGCAGTGGTTTTGTACAGAGTGACCCCGATCTTCTTCTTCTGGGGTCCCTTGGCGGCGATCTTTGCTCCTCCTCTGCATCAAGTGACCCGTCAGGGAAGTGCTTTCCCTGTTGGTCACCCAAATGGGTGCACTCCCAAGTCCTGCTGTTTGCGTGTATTCACACATACAGCAGGACTCAGCCCCAACCCCCGGCTCCCGTGTCACTGCACTTGATTGACAGCAGCGGGAGCCAATGGCTCCCCTGCTATCAATCCACCCAATGAGGACCCGAGCCGGCAGCTAGAGGGACAAGGCTCGTCCCGGGCGGGGGATCGTTTCGGGCTCAGGTAAGTGAAGGGGGGCTCTGCTGCTCTAAAAAGTGTTTTCACCTTAATGCATAGAATGCATTAAGGTGAAAAACCCAGAGACTTTACATCCCCCTTAAGCCCACGCTCACATTGGGCTGATTTGACATGTCGAATCTCATGCCAAATCTGAGCCTATTGGCAGCAATGGCACCATCCGAATCGGTGCGATGCCGACTTTGCGGCGCCTCACCGATTCCCAAAAGTAGTTTCTGCACTGCCTTTGACGACTTTGGGGGCAATTTCAATGGACATCTGTGCATGAACCCGCACAGATGTCTGTCAAATCGCCCCTGAACTCGTACTGAAATGATAGTTTGAAATCGTGCGAGTTCAGCTGAACTTGAACAATTTCAAACCCGCCATTAGCGTGAATGAGGGCTCAAGTGTGTTTTCATGAGCCAAAGGTCTCCAAGCTCTATTAGTGCCCACTCTGTCAAATTTGCAAGGTATCAGTGGCTACTTGCAGATATTGATTTATAGCTCTGACCAAAACAAGGTTCTGCAGGTTGGATCAAATGTCCACACAGTTCACGCATCAGTGGACCTATAGTATGACTGAGTTCCAGAATCTGGCCATAACAGAGCAGCTCTGGGCTGTCTTTACAGCTGCATGAATGGATCCTGTCTGGAGGCTAGAACCCACTGCAAAGAACCTACATGTAAAATGGCACCATTGGACCACCTAAAGTGTTACTAAACCCTGAAATGTTGAAAGGCCATGGTGCTGCAAACCTCAGAATATACCGTCTCTGCAGTGTGTTTCTTGTTAAAGCTTAAAGGAGAAGTCCAGCTTAAGCTCGTGTGGCTGGACTTCTCCTATGGATCACAGTAGTGCAATTCATTTTGCACTCCTGTGACCCATTTTCAGCAGAAAGCAAACTGAAGTCTGCTTTCTGCTGACATCACGGATATCCCTCCAGGCACCGCGTCTTCTCATCAATGGGAGTCTGGATCCGCCAGGTGCCTGGACTAATACCCGTCTCAGCCTCTCAGCGAGCTGCTGAGAGCCTGAGACGGACGCTCCGCCCCCTCCACAGCCCAGCACTCCAATGAGCGAGGAGGGGGTAGAGCAGAGAGCTATGACTGACAGCCAGCACCTCTCTGCTCATGGAGCTCTGAAAACTGAGCCATTGGGGGTGTTTGATTGCTCAGTTCTCAGTGCAGAAGCACCGGGGGACAGATGCAGCATCGGATCAATGTTGCATCCACCTAGGAAAGTATGAATGAGGGGGAAAAAAAGAAACCCATACTTCTCTTTAAGTTTATTTATTTATTTATCTTAATCAGCACAAGGGACAGTATTTACATTGAGAAGTGTTCTTTGTCGTTCAAATCTTCCCTTCTCTGCCCCCCTAACCCCCATAGTGGTAATCTTCTGGTGCTGTGGGAGTTAATACGACCTGTCAAGAATGCCGACTAGACCACCCTTTCCGTCCCTGCTTCATTAATAGAAGCAGTACTTTCCGCAACAAAAAGCTCTGTATGAATGGAGGAGGCATGCCTTTAATTCATTCATCTGTCTTCCATTCATAGAATGTTTTTCATTGCTAGAAGCTATAGTACGGCTACTATAATTGGAGGAGGGGGCAGAAATGGCAGGCATAGTCAGTTCTTGGAAGCACCTTTAAAAGGTCCAGCAATGTGTATTAACACTCTTAGCACCACAAGCTTGAAAACTTAGCACCACCATCTTGAAAAAGGACTTACACCAGTTTCTTCTATAGCAGGGATATGCAATTAGCGGACCTCCAGCTGATGCAGAACTACAAGTCCCATGAGGCATGGCAAAACTGACAGCCACAAGCATGACAACCAGAGGCAGAGGCATGATGGGACTTGTAGTTTTGCAACAACTGGAGGTGTGCTAATTGCATATCCCTGTTCTATAGGGTGGCTTCATTCCTTTTACGGATTCCATAGACCCACCTCTGCTTAATCGCTCCTGTCTGGGACTGCAGTTGAGAGTTTGTCCACACATGCATTAGCATGAGAAGCCTACAGTGGCAACCCATTCCCCTGCTCCTGCCCTCCCTCCTCCAGTAGCTCAATGGACAACAGCATGACCCTGTGCTGCCCAAGTGATTAGTGATAAGTGTGCTCAGTGCATGCACTTCCTATGCCAAAGTTTAGGGAAGGAGTGCAGAGCACTTTGATGCCAGCAACAACCATCATTTGAAACAGTAAGAGTTTGTAAAAAAAATAATAATTGAAAGTGGTTGTAAACCCTTAAATATACACAGTGAAGTGAATGGCATCAAAGTCCAGAATATATAAGCTTGCCTGAGCCGTCAGAAAAAAGGGAATGGAGAGCTGAAGTTACACTCGGCTTAGCTCAGTGAGGAGAGCTCTGAGAGCTGATTGGAGGGAAGGAACATAACCTTCGCACACCTACCAGTGCCCATCAGTGCTGCTTATCAGTGTCACCTCTCAGTGCCCAAGAGTGAAGCCTCATCAGTGCCTCCTCATCAGTGCAGACTATCAGTGTAGCCTTATCAGTGCACATCAGTGAAGGAGAAAAACTACCAGTTTACAAAATTTTATAACAAACTTTGAACAAGGTTTTGTTTTTTTTTCAAATTTTTCAGTATTTATTTATCAAAAAATAAAAAAACCCAGTGGTGATTAAATACCACCAAAAGAAAGCTATTTGTGTGCAAAAAAATGATAAAAATATCATATAGGTACATCGTTGCATGACCACCCAATTGTCATTCAAAGTGCGACATCACTGAAAGCTGAAAATTAGCCTGGGCAGGAAGGCGGTAAAAGTGTCCAGTAGGTAAATGGTTAATCATCTACTGTGGAATTTTTATCCCATTAACCTGTCCAGATCCGCGCTATAGACAAAAGACTTCTACAGCGCGGATCTGAAAATCCGGGTGGACGTCCATGGACGTCCGCCCCTTCACACGCCCCCTGCGTGCTCTGGGCGGCGGCGGCGGCGTGCCCGCGGGTCGGGCGGACTCGATGTCCGCTCCTGACCCGCGATCGCCTTACAGAGCTGTAGAACGGGGAACCGCCGATGTAAACACGGCGGTTCCCCGTTCTGTGACAGGGGACAAACAGATCTACTGATCCCTGTCACTGGGATCAGTTAGATCTGTTATGTCCCGACCAGCCCATCCCCCCCACAGTTAGAACACACCCAGGGAACATTGTTAACCCCTTCATTGCCCCCTGCAGGTTAACCCCTTCACTGCCAATGACATTTATACAGTAATCAGTGGACATTTAAATTTCTGATCGCTGAATAAATGTCATTGGTCCCAAAAAAGTGTCAAAAATGTCCGACATGTCCGCCTCAATATCGCAGTACCGCTAAAAATCGCAGATCGCCGCCATTACTAGTAAAAAAAATAATAATAATAAAAACGCCATAAATCAATTCCCATAGTTTGTAGGCGCGATAACTTTTGCGCAAACAAATCAATAAACTCTGATTGCGATTTTTTTAACCAAAAATATGTAGAAGAATATAAATCGGCCAAACCCAATGAATAATTTTTTTTTTATTTTTTATTTTGGGATATTTATTAGAGCAAAAAGTAAAAAATATTGTTCTTTTTTCAAAATTGTCGCTCTTGGTTTTGTTTATAGCGCAAAAAATAAAAAACGCAGGGGTGATCAAATACCACCAAAAGAAAGCTCTATTTGTGGGGAAAAAAGGACATCAATTTTATTTGGGTACAACGCCACACGACCGCGCAATTGTCATTCAAAATGCGACAGCGCTGAAACCTGAAAATTGGTCTGGGCAGGAGGGGGGTTTAAGTGCCCAGTAAGGAAGTGGTTAAGAAGAGTGCATAGGAAAAAAACTACAGTATTTAATAATACTTTAAGCACTTCAATACTGGGCACTTTCCCCCCTTCCTGCCCAGGACAATTTTCACCTTTCAGGGCTTTGAATGACAATTGCACGGTCAGGCAACACTGTACTCAAACTAAATTTTTATAATTTTCTTTCCACAAATAAGGCTTTCTTTTGGTGGTGTTTGATCAACACTGGGTTTTTTATTTTTTGTTAAACAAACTAAAAAAGACCGAAATTTTTGAAAAAAAAAAAAACGTTTTTCTTAGTTTCTGTTATAAAATGCTGTTTTCTCCTTCACTGACGGACACTGATAAGGCTGCACTGATGAGGCAACACTAATGGGCAATGATGAGGTGGCACTGATAAGGTGGCGCTGATGAGGAAGCACTAATATGTAGAATTGTTGGGCACTGATATGCAGCGCTGATGGGCAACGATTGGCTACACTGATATGCAGCACCGATGGGCACCGATAGGCTACACTGATATGCAGCCATGATGAGCACTGATAGGCGGCACTGAGGGGCACTGATTGGCACTTTCATGGGCACTGATTGGTACTTTGGGCACTGATTGGCAAATTGGGCACTGACTGGCGGTGATGGGCCCTGACTGGCAGCTGTGGTGGGCACTTCTGATGGGGGCTGTGCTGATAATCAATGCTCTGATTAGGGATGGGCCCCGGTTCACGTCGAACGCATGTTCAGCGCATCCCAAACATTATGGGGCGTTTGCGGGAACTTTGAGCACCCCATAATGCATTCCAATGGTTGGGGAAATGCCGCCCACTGATTGGCCAAAGCATGCACATGACCTGCATGCTTTGGTCAATCACAGAGCGCTTTGCTGCGAGAGATATGATTGGCTAAAAGCAGGTTGCCTTTAGCCAATCACTGCTCAGCAGCCTCAATCCACGCCCCACACGATATCAAGCCGTTTGTACAGCGGCTCTATGTAGTGTGAATAACAGTGGATAGAGAGACAGAGAGCTTAGCTAGCGGCGTGCAGGCAGTTTAGTGTTTAGTGTAGCTGATTATTGTGCAATGCATTGTGGAAAACAGATAGATAGATAGGGCGATCTGTATACAGTCAGTGTAAAGTGAAATAGTGAAATATATACTAGATAGATAGAAAGATAGGGCAATCTATTTACAGTCAGTTAGTGCAGGCAGTTTAGTGTAGAGTGAAATATATACTAGATATATAAATAGGGCAATCTGTATAAGAGTCAGTTAGTACAGGCAGTGCAAGAATATATATATACCTTCCTAGTGTATATATATGACGTGCCCCCCCCCCCCCCAAAATCCAAGCCAGGCCCTTCAGGTCTGGTATGGTTTTTAACCACTTCAGCCCCGGAAGGATTTCCCCCTTTAGGACCAGAGCCCTTTTTGCGATTCGGCACTGCGTCGCTTTAACTGAAAATTGCACGGTCATGCGACGTTGTACCCAAAAGAAATTTGCGTCCTTTTTTTCCCACAAATAGAGCTTTCTTTTGGTGTTTGATCACCGCTGCGTCATTTCTGATTGCCACTATAAACAAAAGAAGAGCGATAATTTTGCAAAAAAACCCAAATTTCTTACTTTTTGCTAAAATACAAATCCAAAAAAAAAATATAAAAAAAATTTTTTTTCATTGGTTTTGGCCGATTTATATTCTTCCTCATATTTGTGATAAAAAAAAAATCGCAATTGGCGTTTATTGATTGGTTTGCGCAAAAGTGGTCGCGTTTACGGATGATGAGAATTAATTTCTGGGGTTTTTATTTATTTTTTATTTTTTACTAGTAATGGCGGCGATCTGCGATTTTTAGCGGTACTGCGATATTTCAGCGGACATGTTGGAACATTTTGACTCTTTTTTGGGACCATTGGCATTTATACAGCGATCAGTGCTATAAAAATGCACTGATTACTGTGTAAATGCCATTGGCAGTGAAGGGGTTAACCTGCAGGGGGCGCTCTAAGGGTTAACTGTGTTCCCTGGGCGTGTTCTAACTGTGGGGGGGGCTGCCCTAGCTGGGGAAGGGAAGTGATCACAGCTTCCATATAGAGGAAGGCTGTGATCACAGCCCTTCCCCCTCTCACAGAACGGAGGTCCGTGTTTACTTACACAGACCTCCGTTCTTTCACTCTGGGGGGGGATTCGCGGGTGGCGGCGGAGATCGAATCTGCCGCACCCGCTCCCTGGCCCTCCCCGGACACAGTGAGCGCGCAGGCGCGCGTGCGCTCACTGGGCGCGATCTCGCAGCCGCCGTCATATGACGGCGATTTGCGCAGGAGCGCCACACTGTCAGCGTCAATTGCCGATCAGCGGTCGGCAAGAGGTTAAGGGCAACCCCGTGCCAAAATTTTTATAGCACTGATCAATGTAATAATGTCATTGGTCCCAAAAAAAGTGTCAAAAGTGTCTGATCTGTCTGCCACTATGTTGCAGTCTCCATAAAAATCGCCGCCATTACTAGTCAAAATAACATAAAAATGCCATAAATCTTCCTCCTATTCTGTAGACACGATAACTTTTGTGCAACCCAATCAATATATGCCTATTGCGATTTTATTTCCCAAAAATATGTAGAAGAATATATCAGCCTAAACTGATGAATACATTTATTTTTTTTATATGTATTCTAGCAAAAAGTGAAAAAAATTATTTATTTTTCAAAATTGACGCTCTTTGTTTGATTATAGCGCAAAAACTAAAAACCGCAGAGGTGATCAAATACCACCAAAAGAAATGCCTGGTCATTAAGGGGGCAGATCCTTCTGGGGCTTAAGTGGTTAAGCAGCTGCTATTTCTGAGTTCACAAATGTCCTGTTTACTTTTGCCTTGTATTGGCTGCATTCCCACCTTGAACACTTTAAAGGGGAAACCTGGGCAAAAGTCAATGATTATAAACAAATATGTAAAGTAAAAGAATGTACTTATGTTTTTAATGGGTCATCTAGAAGAAAGTATTGGGTGAAACTGGGCTTTAAAGTGATAAAGCCAAGCTACATCACATTTAAACCCCAAATGAAGACAAAAAAACAAATACTTTAAACATCTACCAGCTTTTGATTTCTTAAAAAATGTGTAAGTAAGGTGCTGGATATTTTTTTTTTTTGGGGGTGGGGGCAGGGCCATCTTTAATATTGATTGGACCCGGGCAAACATTTGGGCACCCCCAAATTCACTTATCAACTATTTGCTGGTAGTGCAGGCTCAGGGGGCAGCTGCTTCAGGCCCAACAACAAAGACTGGGCCCAGGGCAGCTGCCCCTTTTGCCCCGTGTTAAAGATGGCTCTGAGTGAGGGGCACAACTTTTTTATATTTTTTGCCATTTTTACTGTAGGATTTATTTAACAAATAAGTCTCTTTTTCTACAATATACTTATAGAATTATTTTTTTAAGCACGCAAACATGGATCTAACATAAGTGTGTCTTCTTCCCTATAGACTATGTTCCTGCCCCAACCATAGGACTTGCAGAGATGAAGAATAATAATGAATGGTGTAATGTGACTCTTCATTGTTCTACGGCAACAAACACTTCAGCTCTGTCCTATATCTGGAAATACAAACATGGAAACTCTGCCTATCAGCTGTATAATAAGCCCGGAGACACAATCCAAATGTCACTACAGCCCAAGTCCTGGGATATAGAGATTATGTGTATAGTACAGAATCCTGTTGATCGCAAGAATGTCTCTGTGCAGAAGATCTGCCCGGAATATAGTGGAAAAGATAGAAGTGTAATAAAAGGTAATTCAGGATTTTTAAAGTATAAGTGGTGATGCAAAATTGTAGGGCCACAAATAGGGTTGCCTCCAGACCCGATTTTAAAACACCCTTTTTTTACCGCTTTTTTAAAATGTTACCATAAGTATATGAGCCTTTTTTTGTTGTTGTTGTTGTTTTCATTCATTTTTGTAGTGTCGATACTCATTACAAAATACCCCAAATCAAAAAAATGCTTTGTACCAGAAACCCAGTTATCATAAACCTGAAAAATGAAAGAAAAATTTTGCACTATTCCAAGAGGAGCCAGAGCAGCTTAAGGAAACCTTGGTTTTCAGACTGTAGCAAATCATTTGTTTATAAAAAATAATAAAGTGTATGTAGAGCCAAAGCAATTCTTTTTAGCTTTAGATGGAATAGGTAAGGTTTTGCTTTCGAGTTATTTCTTGCTGCTTGTGTCTGGCTGGGGAGATTTCATATAACTTTTTGTTCTGCAGATATAACAGGAAATGAGAGGAAATAACTCCAAAGTGAACAGAATTCTCATTTTAGAGAGTTTTCTTTCATTGGAAGACTTTTATCCCCTTTTCCCTGAGTGGATTTTAATTTTCCTTTACTTTATCTCTTGGTGACAAGGGTCACCAGAACAAATAGAAGGATACATTTCCTTATTTAGGACACAAACAGCAATAAAACTTGATACACTATATTGTCAAAATTATTGGAACGCCTGCCTTTACACACACATATGAACTTTAATGGCATCCCAGTCTTAGTACATAGGGTTCAATATTGAGTTGGCCCACCCTTTGCAGCTATAACAGCTTCAGCTCTTCTGGGAAGGCTGTCCACAAGGTTTAGGAGTGTCTATGGGAATGTTTGACCATTCTTCCAGAAGAGCATTTCTGAGGTGAAGCACGGATGTGGACAAGAAGGCCTGGCTCGCTTTCTTTACTATAATTCATCCCAAAGGTGTTCTTTTGGGTTGAGGTCTGTGCAGGCCAGTCAAGCTCCTCCACCGGACGTGTCTGGAGTTGGGTTTTCTTGTGGAAACCCTACTTAATATCATTTCTTTCGCTCGG
>BLSH010347078.1:259705-270808 GCA_018402905.1 Glandirana rugosa | reverse complement strand
ATAAATGTCATTGGCAGGGAAGGGGTTAAATGTGTTCCCTGTATGTTTTCTAACTGTGGGGGGGGGGGGGGCTAACAGGGGCATAACAGATCTAACTGATCCCGATCACAGGGATCAGTAGATCTGTCATGCCCCCCCCCAGAGAACGGGAAACCGCCTTGTTTACGTCGGCGGTTCCCCGTTCTGGCTCTCTGTGACCAGATTGCAGGTGTCTGGCAGACATAGAGTCCGACTGACCCGCGGGCACGCTCATGTGGCGTGCGGCGGCGAGAGTGTGCCTGGCACGAGCCAAAGGGGAGGACATCTATTGATGGCCTCCCGGCAATTTAGATCCGCGCTGTAGCCGTCAATCGGCTATGCCGTGGATACGAAGAGGTTAAGGGATCTATTTAAAAATATATATTTATTTAGAAGACAGACATACTTAAAAAGAGCAGTAGACCCTTTTTTAAGTAAGTAGTAGAAATATTTAATACCAATTTCCATATCGAACTCATCTGTACTGCCAATAAATCAGTGTTAATGCCGACTTCCAAGTATAAGGCTACTTTCACACCAATACTGGCCGAGCGTTAACGGTAAACCACCACTTTGCGGAGCTTTTAGCAGCGCCTTGGCGCTGCTTTTCGGGCGGCAGCGGTGCACTGCACTTTTAACCCCCCACAAGGGGTTAAAAAGGGGTTAGAAGTGCTCTCCCGAAGCAGTGTACAGCCGCTTTGGGAGCGCTGTCCATTAATTTCAATGGGCAGGGGTGGTGGAGGAGCGGTGTATAGATCGCTCCCACACCGCCCAAAAGATGCGGCTTGCAGGAGATTTTTTACAGTCCTGCAAGCGCACTGCCCCAGTGTGAAAACACTCAGGCTTTCACACTGGGGTGCATTAGGAGACAGTTTAGAAGCGCTTTACAGGCATTGTTTTTAGCGAAAAAACGCCTGTAAATCGCCTCTGGAGTGAAAGGGGCCTAAGGCTTCGTTCACATGTGCAGCTAGAGGGCAGTAAAACCAAAATGGTTGAATTGTGGCTTCACCACCCCAAAACTGACCACCTGAACCTGGGCATAGAGCTGATCAAGGTTGTACACATGCTGTGGCTGCAATGCTTTGCTTCATGGCCAATGGTGGCTGGTGAAGTTTTAGGATAGGGAGGAAGCCAGAGCCAGCCCTTCCTTTTTGAATCCTTCTACTTCTCATAAGCCCCACCCCTTATAGAACCCACCACTCCGTCCCCTGTATTCCCCTTGCTTCCATCCATAGTGTCAGGAGTATACAGCTCAGCATCACATGATACAGTATACAGCCCCAGAAGTGCTGGACAGAGTATACAGCTCAGCTTCACAGGACAGAATATAAAGCTCAGCCTCACAGATCAGGGTGTACAGCTCAGCCTCACAGATCAGGGTATACAGCTCAGCCTCACAGATCAGGGTATACAGCTCAGCCTCACAGATCAGGGTATACAGCTCAGCCTCACAGATCATGGTATATAGCTCAGCCTCATAGATCAGGGTATATAGCTCCGCCTCACAGATCAGGGTATATACAGTAGATGAGCCTCACAAATCGAGGTATACAGCTCAGCATTACAGATTAGGGTATATAGCTCAGCCTCACAGATCAGGATATATAGCTCAGCCTCACAGATCAGGGTGTACAGCCCAGCCTCACAGATCAGGATATACAGCTCAGCCTCACAGATCAGGGTATATAGCTCAGCCTCACAGATCAGGGTATATAGCTCAGCATTACAGATCAGTGTATATAGCTCAGCCACACAGATCAGGGTATATAGTGCAGCCTCACAGATCAGGGTACACAGCTCAGCCTCACAGATCAGAGTATACAGCTCAGCAGGGGCAGCCGGGGGCTTGTGGCGCTGACAGCACCCCCCCGGCGTGGGGCTTGCGGCACTCTGAAGGCACCCCCCCCCCCGCAGGAGGTCCGGCACTTACTGGGCTGTGATGTGCTCTCTTCCAGTGTCTCCTCCAGAGTGCAGGCAGCAACAGCCACAGAGGTGTCTGTTCCTCCAGCGCATGACTCCTCTGTGTGTTTCCTCTTCCTAAGCACTAAGCATCCAGTGGGATCGCCTGGCGCTTTGGCTAATCGGGAAACAGGTCTCACGTCCTGCCTCCTGATTGGAGGGGAGGAAAATAGTGACAATTAATTCGCTATGGTCACACAATTGGGTGGGATCGAGGCGCACTCTCTGCAAGCCCACCCTTTTTCGAAGCCTATTAGAGCCTCTGGCTCTAATCAGGTGCTGCAAAAAAAAAACATCCCCGCCATAGGAATTCATGCTCCCCGCGTCCTGAAAGGGGCCGGGCGCATGGATAAGGGGGCGGCTCCCATGCGCCCTCAATGCATGGGCCGCCACTGTTCACGGTCCTGGCAAAAATTAGACAGCAAGTCACATTCGCAAGCGTTACCACCACTGGACGCGACTAATGCAAGTCTATGGGGTCTTGCCACATTAAGGAGACTTCTACATGTTACAAGAAATTTCTGAGCTCCTCAATTACAGAGAGACTGCCAAATTACAGAAAGAGACTGCCTAGTTATTAAGAGAGTTGAGGAAAGTGGAAAAATAGCACTGGAGCCATAGGGTTAGCTCCCTAGTATTGCTAGCTTAAAGTTTTGATGTAAATGAACTGGTTCCTGGGCAGGCAACGTCTGTATCCCAGAGGATCCATGTAGTCTCCATCCCAGAGGATCTATGCAGTCTCCATCCCAGAGGATCTACGCAGTCTCCATCCCAGAGGATCTACGCAGTCTGCTTCCCAGAGGATCTACGCAGTCTCCATCCCAGAGGATCTATGCAGTCTCCATCCCAGAGGATCTACGCAGTCTCCATCCCAGAGAATCTATGCAGTCTCCATCCCAGAGGAACTACCCAGTCTCCATCCCAGAGGATCTACCTAGTCTCCATCCCAGAGGATCTACCTAGTCTCCATCCCAGAGGATCTACCTAGTCTCCATCCCAGAGGATCTACCTAGTCTCCATCCCAGAGGATCTACCCAGACTCCATCCCAGAGGATCTACCCAGTCTCCATCCCAGAGGATCTACCCAGTCTCCATCCCAGAGGATCTACCCAGTCTCCATCCCAGAGTATCTACCCAGTCTGCTTAGCTTGTGTAATGCGACGTAAATATAAATTGAAGCACCAATACACTGCTAAGAGGTCCAGATACAAGTTTATTCCAATCAAAGTGCAATCTAAAGAGTAGCCAATTCATTTCAGGGGTCTGCCAGATCAGCTAGACTTTTTACATTGTTGTCAATCAAAGCCTGGCGAAGGGGGCATTCTTGGACCCCCAAAACACGTTGGATACTTTTTGGATTGTCCCCCTGACTTTTATTGGGATAGCGTTGTATTTGGACCTCTTAACAGTGGTGTGGTGCTTCCATTTCCATTCTTGCTACAGTTACAAAGAGAGACAACCCATTTACAGAACCTGCCCGGTTACAGATAGAGATTGCCAAATTAGAGAGATTGCCCAGTTACAGAAGGAGACTGCCCAGTTACAGATAGAGATTGCCAAATTAGAGAGATTGCCCAGTTACAGATATAGACCATTCAAATACAGAGAGAGGGTTCTCAGTTACAGAGACAGTTACAGTCTCAGTCTCAGAGCAATTACAGAGAAAGACTACCCAGTTACAGAGGAAGACAGCTCAATTAAAGAGAGAGAATGCCCAGTTACAAAGACAGACTGCCCAAGAGAGAGAGGCTACTCAGTTACAGAGGGAGGTTGCTCAATTAAAGAGACAAACTGTCCAGATGTAGTGAGAGACAAGACCTTTTTTAAGAGAGACTGCCAAGTTACAGAGGGAGACTGCTCAAGTAACATGCAATGTAATATGTCACAGAGCAGTCCTTTGTCATAATTGACTCTTGCAGGAGGAAGTTTTGATTTGCGTGCTACATTGTGTTGATTGTTGATTTACTAAGGGTCCGTCTATTGGTTTTATAGTGATTGAGGATAGTATTTTATCAGTGTAAATGAACAGAAAGCATTGTTAGTCCTGACACATTTCAGAATCACAGGAAATGAATGTTCCTGTAAAAGTGAATTGCATAATATCACATTGTATTGTACATACTGTAGTATTTACATGAGTACATTTTTTTTTATATTAATATTTTTTTCACATAAGTATCTAACTATATGTGCTGTTACTGCCACAATACACTGATCTTTTATTTTTTCCTTTTCTTGTTTTCCTTTTCCACGTTTTTATAATTTAATAAAATGGTACATGTCTACAATTAATCATAACTAAATAATACTATGCTTCCTAAATATCAGAAGCATATATAACCATTTAGGTCGCTACATTTCAAAATCTCCCTGGTTATACATAATCAATGGAGAGTTACAAAAATATATTAGTGGGACAAGTTACAAAATTAAGTTTATTTTAACATTTTTATATATAAAAAACGTACAAAGCCTGAAATATTCAAGTTAAAGGTATCACAGCAAAGGGAGGTGAAGCCTCTGACACTTAAGCCTTTTTTTTCAGGGTTACCTTTAATTTGAATATTTAAGAAAGTAGCAGATTCACTTTAAAGCGGTATTAAACCAAACAACAAAAATGTACTATATTGCAGCTTAACAATTCTTAGATGGGGTGGCTGCATTAGTTTTCTTTTAAAGTTTTTTTTTCCTTAATTTTTACCTGGTGATCCTGCCAATAAGTTACATAGTTAGTGAGGTTGAAAAAAGACACAAGTCCATCAAGTCCAACCTATGTGTGTGCTTTTATGTCAGTATTACATTGTATATACCTCAACATTGTGGTCCCTTAGGTGCGTATCTAATAGGTTTTTGAAATTAGCCATACTCCCAGCAGAAACCACTGCTTGTGGAAGAGAATTCCACATCCTCGCAGCTCTTACCATAGAGAACCCTCTACGCAGTTTAAGGTTAAAGGTCACTCGTTTTAGTGAATGGCCGCGTGTCTTTGTGTATTCCCTTGCGCTGAATATTTTTGGCCCTATTAGGGGGTCACTGTACAGTATTTGTACATTGAAATCATATCCCCTCTCAAGCATCTTTTCTCCAGAGAAAATAAGTTCAGTGTTTGTAATCTTTCCTCATAACTAAGGTCTTCCAATCCCTTAATTAGCTGTGTTGCCCTTCTCTGAACCCTTTCCAGTTCCAGGACATCCTTTCTGAGGACTGGCGCCCACAACTGGATGGCATACTCCAGGTGCGGCCTCAACAGAGACTTGTATAGTGGGACAATTATTGATTTATCCCTGGAGTTAATCCCTTTTCTGATGCATGCCAACATATTGTTAGCTTTGCTTGTAGCAGCTTGGCATTGCCTGCCATTACTGAGCCTGTCCTCTACTAGGACCCCTAGGTCCTTTTCCATCCTAGATTCCCCCTGAGGCTCTCCCCCTAGTGAGTAGTTTGTGTTCATGTTCCTGGTACCCAAATGCATTATTTTACATTTTTCTACGTTAAACCTCATTTGCCACTTGTCTGCCCATCCCATAAATTTGTTCAGATCTTCTTGCAAGGCTTCCACATCCTGTTGAGAAATGATTGCCCTGCTTAGCTTGGTATCATCCAAAAATGTTGAGATTGAGATGTTTATCCCATCCTCCAGATTGTTTATGAATAAATTTAATAGGATTGGTCCCAGGACAGATCCCTGGGGAACCCCAGCTTCTACACCAGACCATTCCGAGTATTCCCCATTTATCACCACCCTCTGGACTCAGCCCTGTAACCAGTTTTCAATCCAGGTACTCACCCTTTGATCCATGCCGATAGACCTTAGTTTGTACAGTAAAAGTTTGTAGGGAACTTTACCAAATGCTTTTGCAAAATCTAGATACACCACGTCTACAGACCTTCCTTTGTCTAGATGTCAGCTTACCTCCTCATAGAAGGTTAATAGATTGGTTTGGCAAGAACGATTCTTCATGAACCCATGTTGATTACCACTAATGATACCGCTGTCATTACAATAATCTTGTATATAATCCCTCATTATTCCCTCCAAGAGCTTGCAAATTATTGATGTTAAGCTAACTGGTCTGTAGTTCCCAGGGATGTATCTTGGTCCTTTTTTATCTATTGGTGCTACGTTGGCTTTCCTCCAATCAGCTGGTATCATACCAGTCAGTAAACTGATCTTAAAGATTAGAAACAATGGTCTGGCAATTACTTGACTGAGTTTTTTAAGGACCCTCGGGTGTAAGCCTTCTGGTCCCGGGTGACTTAGTAGTGTTATGTTTTTCAAGTCTATTCCTAATTTTATCTTCAGTTAGCCATGAGGGTGCTTCCTGTGACATGTCATGAGGACCAACATTGTAGTTCTGGATACTTGAGCCCCCCGCTTCCTTTGTGAATACTTAGGAGAAAAATACGTTTAACACTAGAAAGTTTTTTTTTTTTTTAACTTTCTAGACAGACCAAACTATCCAAAGTAGCAGTTAGAGTGTTGAAACAAACCACTGACCACCAACAGGGGTGATTACAATGGTCAGCTTTCATTTATCCATATAAAACCTTAAGTGCCCGTTCACACAGGGGCAACTTGCGATCCGACTTGAGTTGCCTCAAGTCGCCCCAAGTCGCTTGACATCTGAAATCCCATTGAAATGAATGGGAGCAGTCTTAATATACACGACTGAAGTCGCTCCGACTTCAAGGGGACTTCTGAAAAGGTTCCTGTACTACTTCTAGGCGACTTCTATCTGACTTGTGCCCATAGGATTCAATAGAAGTCACCTCCAAGTCGGATCCCCATCTACATGGAAGCGACTTTACAGTTGAAAGAATATAATTTATTTTTAGGCAGCCCCCTCCCTTCTCTGATTGGTCAAGGCAAAGTCGCCTGGCAAAAGTCGTGTTGTAAAGTCGCCTGAGGTCGCGCTGGAAGTCGCGCTGAAGTCGCCTAGCGAAGTTGCGCCGTAGTCGGGTCGTCCCTATGTGAATGCAGGCTAAAGGAAAATAAAAGGAAAAGAGATCGTAAAAAAAAAAAAAAAAAAAAAAAACTATTGTAGCCAACATATTTAGGAATTGGCAAGCTGCACTATATTACATTTGTGAAGTGAAGCAAAGATAAGGATGACAATCATTATACCTTTACACCTTTATTATTCCACCCTGACAGGTTACACTTAAAGTGCATATAAATCCAAAAACAAAAATGTAATAATATTGCAGTCAAGATGTATGTAACGGGTATACTGTGAAGATGTAAAATAAAATACTGCCTTTTTTGTAAAAAAATGAATCTAGGTGTTACGGTATGACAGTATAGACATATTTATATGTGCTGTATATTATGGATTTCTTTTAATAGGCTACAGAAAATAACATGACTGATTGAATACAGTGTGCTCTGTTTTTTCTTCTGTAATAAAAGTTTCATTTTAATGGATTTTTTTTTTTCGCTCATTTTAAACTCAAAAGCTGCAGATCTCCCAAACTGACAAATTATAGTAAATATGCATCTGTTAAATCAGTCTGGTGTATGCTGAATACATCAACAGCAGGCTGATCATATTTGATAATGCAGCTGTGAAGCCTTCAAGGTAAAAAAAGGCTTTAATTTAAAAAAAAAAAAAATATATATATATATATATATATATATATATATATATATATATATATTATAGATAGATAGCTAAAATGTCAGTCTTATCCCCAGGGTTGTCATTTGCAATGTTAGCCAGGCTGAAACTAGTGTTTCGGTGAGTACTTGTTACACACTAACATAAAAAGCACCAATGTCATACTGTATAAAGTATAGTAACTCAAAAACTCTAAAAGCAAAATTACTCAGTAGACCTTTCCTTTTCCAGAAAAAAATACTACCGAACGTCTGAGCTTTATTTAGACAACAGCCAACAATTCAAAGGGGTCTATTTAAACAAAATTGTTTGTGAATGTCTCAGCATTCTTACATATTTGTTTTTGATTATTTTATGATCCTTTGTATTGGGATGCATATTACTAAGACACATTTAATTTAGTAACACAGCACAGCATTTATATTCCTTTTCATTTTTATTCTTACCAATGTCTTGAATAATCCCCATAATATCTGTAATGTGTTGTCAGCTCCATCTAGTGGCCATAATGCAGTATTTTCCTGAAATATTGCATTTAGAAAATAATACCACATTATGGCCACTAGATGGAACAGACGACCCCAGGAAATACATTGAAAATTACATTTTAGGGGCGTGTCCGGATGTGAAGAGCGGCGGACGCGTATCTGGAGAGCTCCTGCCATCCTGCTTAATATCCTCTGACATCCTTGCCATCTGTCCCTTCTGGACATCTGCAGAGCTGAATCACATCACAGGGCACCTTGCAGATATCTAATTTTAACTCCTGGGGCATATTTTACCGGCCGGCCGGATCCATAAATTGTGGCCCCGGATTGAGGCCTAGTCGCGGAGCGCCGCCGTTCTTCCGGCGGCCGGGACACCCAGGATTCTGACATCACCAGGCTGCTGACCCGATCATCCAGTGGAGGAGACACCACCCCAGAGACCCATCTGATCGTGGATCTTGTGAGTAGAGGGGACAGGGTGAGAACCGAGGCCTAAAACCGGATGGCCGCCATCTTGGTACACCCTCATAGGCCTGCAGTGTATTCTCCATCAGGGGATAGGGGACATCTGGTGCTACATCTGCCCTGACCACTGCCTGTACTTCCCCAGGAGCACTGACTGAGGTGGAGGTGTGGGTGGTGTGGACTGGGGGAGCAATTTTGATCTAGGAATCAGTACTCCTTATGTACATGTGTATAGCCTATAGCTGAAACACATCCACTAGAGTATACAAAGGTCAATTCTTATTCCATTCTCCCACGGATCAGCGATCTCCTACGCTCCTGTACCCCTTACTTGTATATCATCCGGAACAGGGAGTGGGAATTGTGTCCCCCTCGCAACGGCGGAATGATGGTCAAATATGGCCCCCCTGCGACTGCCTCAGCAACAGAACAATTGGCCCGTTTCAGGCGGCAGGAAGATGCGGGAGATGCGGTAGGTCCTGAGCGCGCACCTCAACCTCCAATGCACGGAACCCCTTCTTTATTACCATCTCAGGGGATGGACGGGTCCGGCCCGGCTATTTTTAAAACGCAGGGCGAATCGCACATGCTATCAGATCTCCCCTACAGTCCTACAGATAACACAATTGCTGGTCCACCCACAGCAGAACCTACGTTGGCTGAGATCATGCTGGCGATTCAGGACTGTAAAACATCCTTATCGCTGCAAATCGAGACTATCCGTATCGACAATTCCATATTGAAGCAAGATGTGCAAACTTTAAGGGAAAGAACCGGAGCCGCTGAAGAACGCATTAGTGCTTTAGAAGATACAGTGCAACCACTGTCGGCCGCAGTTCAGGCGCACACCGCTGAAATGGCGGCCCTCCGTGCGAAAATCGACGACCTGGAAAACCGCTCTAGGAGAAATAATCTTCGTTTTGTGGGGTTCCCGGAGAGATCTGAAGGTTCTTGCCCTGAGCGGTTCTTGCATTCCTGGCTACGAGAGGTACTAGGGGTTGAAAACATGTCCCACGCTTTCCTTATTGAAAGGGCACATCGTACTCCGCCGCGAGCACCAAATCCTGGGCTCCGCCACGTTCGCTAATTGCACGAATCCTTAATTTCCAGGACAAAGTGACCATTCTGCGACTGGCTAGAGAGAAGGGCCCGCTCAAGTATAATGGCAATATCATATCCATCTATCCTGACTTCTCAGCAGACGTCCAACGCCAACGGGTCTCCTTCTCTGCAGTAAAAAATCGTCTCCGACAAGAAGGCCTGCAATATGCTATGCTTTTCCCTGCAAAATTGAGGGTTATTTGGGACGGTAAGGCCCATTTCTACAATTCACCTAAAGAAGCTATGGCGTGGCTCGACAATCATGTTGGCCCGCAACACCGACGGGGACGTACTGGTCAGTAGCAGTGGCCAGTCTGTTACTCTATCAAGGATTACAGCTATTCTACTAGGTCCCTGATGGCACATATGGTTGGACCTCTGTTAGGCCCAGGCATTTATCCTCCGATCGATGCCCTGGGAAGGATTTTTAACGGTCACCGACTCTACATTTGGGGTTCCAAACTCTGAGGAGGGTGAGCTGTTATTGACACGTTTCTTATTGATACTTGCATCCCCCTGGGATCCAGGGACTGCACAGGTGCAGCTTATCCTTCATCAGACTACCCGGTCCTTTCATAGTCACTAGGGGGCTTGTACATTTGTTTGCTCTCCCATCTGACCGATCCGGTGGCCACACTGCAATAGACCACATCCCATCCAAAAGCACTTACATTATCCAAGACCTCTTCTTTGATGGGGTTATTGATGAGAACAAGTACATTGGTAGTCACATGGCCGATCCAGCGCATCACATCATCCCTTCAGGAACATTGGTCATGTTTCAATGGAGCTAGATATGCACTTCACTAACCCCATTCCGTTGCATGGCACAGCCATGGGAATTGTTTTCTAATTGTTTTTTTCTTTTTAGGTTTTATGTTGAACTTCCAATTGGTTCGGGATCCAAGCTCGCTAAGTTGGGGATGGTAGAGCGGGGTGGGCTGGGTGGGGGAGAGGGGGAATCTGTTGACCGGTCAAGGTCGGGTGGGTTTTTTTCTGTTCCAATACTACTTTTCTCATATTGGTCACTGCTGGCGAGACTTTTGATTTTTCTATGCTACATATGGGTATACCTAAAATGTGTTCTGTGGCTTGCTCTCTGTGATATGGATTCCTGTATTATCCTCAGAGGACCTCCGTTTATTACACACCAAACACGGAAGATTCCTTACTTTTTTAATTCCTGGCGAACACTCCTCTCAAACGGGGGGAATGCAAGGTTCTATATTAAAAATCTCCGGATCGGTAAATATTTTATTTTACAAAGGATACAGTCTCTCCTATTATGTCCTTAGGTATAGTGTCTCTCGTTCGGTGTCTTGTGTAAAATCCATATGGGTATACATCGTATCTTTTTAGTTTTCAGAGCGGTCGTCACTGGTTATACTCTTTTCATCATAACCTTGTCTTTTTTTGGGTGGGCTGGAACTGGCCAGTTGTCTAAGGGGGAGAGG
>BLSH010347078.1:230251-252577 GCA_018402905.1 Glandirana rugosa | reverse complement strand
ACATGTGAGGTATCGCCGCGTACGTTAGAGCGAGAGCAATAATTCTAGCACTAGACCTCCTCTGTAACTCTAAACATGTAACCTGTAAAAAATTTTAAAGCGTCGCCTATGGAGATTTTTAAGTACCAAAGTTTGGCGCAATTCCACGAGTGTTCGCAATGTTAAAGCATGACATGTTGGGTATCAATTTACTCGGCGTAACATCCTCTTTTACAACATACAAAAAAATTGGGCTAACTTTACTGTTTTGTATTTTTTTAATTCACTAAACTGTTTCTTTTCCAAAAAAAACGCGTTTGAAAAATTCCTGCGCAAATATCGTGTGATATAAAAAGTTGCAATGATTGCCATTTTATTCCCTAGAGTCCCTGCTAAAAAAACATATATAATGTTTGGGGGTTCTGAGTATTTTTCTAGCAAAAAGATGATGATTTTTACATGTAGGAGAGGAGTGTCAGAAATGGCCCGGTAAGGAAGTGGTTAAGCCCAGTGTGCATGGAGCTTAACTTTTTTTTTCTCTCCCTCCGTCCCTCTGATCCCGGAGCCTGTATATTTTTTTCATCTCATCTTCATTTTTATTTATTAACTCAGTTTTATGACAAGCTGGTGAATCTAAATGAGATTACCCGCGCCTTGGAAATAAATAAATCAAAAGAGAGAGCAGCTGGTATAACAGTATAACTTGTACAAAAATAAACTAAATCAGTACCGCGCTCATCTAGCAGTTATCACACATACAGAGGTATCCTTCCCGTATGATGGGTGTATTTTTACAAGAAACACCACCTACTGCATATGTAAATCATAGCGCTTACAACATCTTCATATACTCTAATAAACCACAGTCTTAATCACTAGAACTGTATATTGTGTTGTCACGCCAAAGTGCAGTCTGTGTGTTCCTGAGCATGAATTTCAAACAAAGGTCTCTTTCATCCAGGATACCAGATTATCAGATTCAATTGATGTCCCAGGATAAATAATACAACCAATAAATGAATAAACATGCAAATGTGATAAATGTCAAGGGTGATCTTCAGTGGATTCCCTCTTATGGGATCTATTGGCCTCCCCACTTACCAGATGTCAGTGACCCCAAGGGTCAACTAGATTAGTGGGAAATGCCTATGCCCATACACATGAAGATATGCAAGATAAATGAGTGGCTGTTCCTCAATGGATTCCCTCCGTTGGAACCTGACGGCACCCCCACTTACCAGATGTCGGTGTTCATAAAGGTAAACTCACACAATGGGAGATGATGAGAGCCATCCGCATGGATGCTGAAGAGGATCCTTCCAACCGATTCCCAATGGGTAGTGAATTCCGGACCCGGAAAAAACAAGTGGGGAACTCCAATTGTGAAGACAGTCAAAAATGTATTAAAACCAAAATCATAAAATGAAGGTACAAAAAACGGGCAACGAATGACCGTCCAGGTCGCAACGATCGCGCACAGACCGTGGGTAAAAAGGAGGAAACAGGGGACGCCGAAAGCGCTCCACCTGCGTTCCTCAGAGCGGAAATGACGTGTACGTCCCTCGCCACCCAACGCGGCGTTTCATTAACAGCACGTTAACGTCTTCAGGGGTCAATTGTTTCTTGTAAAAATACACCCATCATACGGGAGGGATACCTCTCTATGTGTGATAACTGCTAGATGAGCGCGGTACTGATTTAGTTTAACTCAGTTTTATGTTTTAGATTTAGCATGAATTCTGTGAGTTATGTTGTATTTGTGTCTGCTAATAGTTTTATTATATTTTTAGCGAAATATAGCTTTAATACTTTCTTGGGGGGGGGGGGGCTGAAAGCAGCCCTGCCCCTATATATTCCATTATAGCAATAGTATGAGAGCTCCGAAGGAGCGTGGAGGCAGTGAAACAGTGGGGGGATGTGAATGCATTGCTGGGGTAAAAGGACTAAGTGAAAGGGCGAAGTGACAGTTGGAGGGGATTTACTAACACTGGTGCACTCAGAATCTGGAACAGCTGTACAATAGTAGACAATTAGCTTCTAACTTCAGCTTCTTCAATTAAGCTTTGACAATAAAACCTGGAAGCTGATTGGTTCTTCTGCAGAGCACTCAGGTTTAGTAAATAACTCCCAGTTTCTCTTTACCGCTTTCTGACAGCGCTATAGTCACATGGCGGCTACAGCGTGGTTGTCCAGTTCTGGGAGAGTTCTTTTGACGTCCTTTGGACCGAATACAGATCAGGGCACAGGGCCAATCACAGCGGCTCTTTACCATGTGATCAGCTGTGTCCAATCACTACCGATCATGATGTAAACACACTGGTTATCGGCATTCTTTTCCTCACACTGACAATGCGAGGAAAGCCTGTAACTGGCTTGTGTGAAAGGGGACGTCTACAATGATAATCAGGGCACTGATTATCAGTGTCCTGATTATCAGTAAAGCCCCAACAGGACAGAGTGAGGATCTGGTTAGTAACTCCATATAAGGACCTAATGGGTCAATCATCAAGGTGAGGACTCACAACTACCATATCCCTATAAATATATTTGTACTAATAGGACTATTTTTACCCCTGGGATATTTGGGTAGGAGTCAACAGTAATAATTCAGCATGTGCAGGGTGAAATACCACTTATATACATTTATTTAAGCATAAAGTTAAAAATATTAAAATGACACACAGAGTAAAAAACAGAGCAGTTACAGATTATGCCACATGTAAAGTACACAAAACCAGGTAAGTAGACAGTGAGTATAGTCAAGCTAGCAAATAATTTTGCTGAGAGGTCCCAACATGTTTCAGAAATCTTTCTCAATCGTCTTTTCCTTCTTCAGGGGACATATAGAGTGTGTACTTTTGCAATCTACAAAATGTATACAAAAATCACTATTAAACAGTGTATAAATTGTACACAATTATTTCATTGGAAGATACATGAAAACGCACACAAAATTGCAAAGAAGGAAAAGACGATTGAGAAAGATTTCCAAAACACGTTGGGACCTCTCAGCAATATTATTTGCTAGCGTGACTATACTCACTGTCTACTTACCTGGTTTTGTGTACTTTACTTGTGGCATAATCTGTAACTGCTCTGTTTTTTATATTTTTAAATGTATGCTTAAATAAAATGTATACAAGTGGTATGTCACCTTGCACATGCTGACTTATTACTGTTGACTCCTACCCAAATATCCCAGGGGTAAAAATAGTCCTATTAGTACAAATAAAGCCCCAACAGTGCTCATCAGTGCTGCCAATCCATGCTGTCAATCAGTGCCTCCTCATCAGTGCCGCCTATCAGTGTCCTTCAGTGCCGTCTATCAGTGACCACAAGTTTTGCCTCATCAGTGCCCAGGAGTGCAGCCTCATCAGTGCACATCCGTGAAGGCGAAAAATTACTTATTTGCAAAATTTTATAACAGAAACTATGAAAGTCTTTTTTTTCTTTCTTGGTCTTTTTTCATTTGTTTAGCAAAAAATGAAAACCCCAGTGGTGATTAACTGGGCCTTGGCACCAAGAGGCTGCATATTTGCGTGAATTGCTGTCAATACAGCTGTGTCGAGAACTGAAAGCTACTGATCATTGCTTGTGATCAGGAGTTTTCGGATCACGTGGCCACCAGGATTGGCCCTCCCTCCTGCCATCCTAAACCTCTTAAAGGGGCCCAGGAGGCGCCAGAAAGCTCTATTTGTGTGAGAAAAAAAAATTATAAAAAATTTCATTTCAGTACAGTGTTGCATGACCGTGCAATTTTCATTTAAAATGTGACAGCCCTGAAACCTGAAAATTGACCTGGGCAGGAAGGGGGTTACAGCTTAACTCTAGGACCAAACCTTTTTGTCTGGCCAAACACCAGTAGAATTTTCTTTAGGAACTTTCATTTTCTGAATCATTGTTATATTGTCTTAGGCTGGGTCCACACCTCTGTGCAGAGCGGATCACTGCAGGGGGCCCGGTGAGCCCCTGTTCTCCATTTCAAGGATGAATCAGGGGCAAATTTTTGACTGAATTTGGCCGTGAAATGGAGCCAAAGACGCAGAGGACCCCTGTGCAAGCCGTTTTGGAGCCATAGAGAGCCAGTCACAATTTCCTGTCATGCGAATTGGATGCGGAGAAGTACGCATCCTATTCGCATAGGTGTGAACCCAGCCCAATGGTTGGGGGGGGGTCAAATCGAAAATTGTTTTCAACCATAGTGACGAGAAAATTTAGAGGGCGCAGGATGGAGAATCTTTCTCAAACAAATTTATTTCTGTGAATGTGGTTTTAATTCAGGAATAATTGTACATGTTGTAAAGTGCATGTTCGACGTGCAAAAGAAACCTAATCCATTTCATCCAAGTAGCAAGTCCAGATGAAATTTTAAGAGGTTTCAAATGAAATTAGTTGACTCAATGATGGCAAGATCAATTGCTCTGTTGAAAATTTTTTCAGAATGCATGAATTTTCCCATATTTTCTCTAAAACTATGACTTTCTATGATCATCGGCTCCATCTATTGGCCACAATGGGGCATAGTTTTCTGAAATACCGTAGTCTGAATTATATCGCATTTTGGACACTAGATGGAGCTGATAATCACAGGATGCCATGGTATCACAAAAAATATGGGGGAAATTTGTGTTGTCTGGATTAATGCTTGTGACATTTGCCTAAATAATGTTTTTAAAGATATCCCTTTTTTCTTTGCACGCTAATAATGATTGGCTGTCATTGTGATCACATGATTGGAAATCTCAGAGCAATGGGCTGGATTTGGGGAATCATTATGCAAATATCAAAATGTCTTGATGAGTGGATGTCAATCTGGAGTAGAAGGCATTAATAAACAGACTGGATTTGTATGCAAGGCATCTGAGGCAATGCCAACATGAGATGCGGTCACAGTTATACTTTAACCACTTAAAGCAGAGTTCCACCCACAAATACATCTTTATATATTTCAAATCCTCTATGCATGATGAATCACCTTTGGAAAAAAAATATATACTCACCCAAAGTGCCCTGTATCTATGTGGTCCCTGTAATCTTCCATGTCCTGATCCGCAGCACTCTGCATCACTTCCTGCCTCGCCTGGGCTCATGGGAGATATGAGTCATCATTTCCCATGAGTGAGTGGACAGCCCTGAGCTGTAAAATCACGTTATTTCCAGACAGGAAATTACGCGATTTTGTGGGGGGAGAGACATGTTATCTATGTTGCCATAGCAATGGGGTGGGACCTTCCTCCGTCGCTGCCCATTGTTATGGCAACGAGACATACACTCGAGATTGAGAGGTGCATGCTGGTTAAACATCCAGGAAGTGACTGGAGGAGGGTGCAAGTGGGCTTCACATGCCCAAAGTTAAGATGGGGACTCCCAGTAAAGAAAAAATCAGCAATGTAAGTACAAAATAAATAGGAAGACTACCCGGATTTAAAGCTATCAATTACTTTATTTGTGTAATGAATGCTAACTAGGTGGATGCCAGCAAAACAAAAAAAAAATTATGTGGGCAGAACTCCACTTTAAGGACCGAGCCTCTATTTGAGACTCAGTGTTTACAAGTTAAAATCAGTTTTTTTTGCTATAAAATTACTTAGAACCCCCAAACATTATATTTTTTTCGAACACCCTAGAGGATAAAATGGAGGTCGTTGTAATACTTTATTTCACACCGTATTAGCGCAGTGGTCTTACAAGCGCAATTATTTTGGACAAAATTCATGTTTTTTGAATGAAAAAATAAGACAACAGTAAAAAAGTTAGCCCAATTTTTTTCTATATCATGAAAGATAATGTTACGTTGAGTAAATTGATACCAAACATGTCATCCTTCAAAATTGCGCCTGCTTGCAGAATGGCGACAAGCTTTGGCACTTAAAAATCTTCATTGGCGACATTTAATAATTTATACAGGTTACCAGTTTTGGGTTACAGGGGAGGTCTAGCACTAGAATTATTGCACTCGCTCTAACGATCGCGGCGATATCTCACATGTGTGGTTTTCATATGCAGGCGTGACTTACGTATGCGTTCCAAGCTCGGCAGGACGGGGTGCTTTAATTTTTTTTTTTAATTATTATTTATTTTACTTTTTATTTTTACACTGTCCTTTAGAAAAAAAAAATTGGGTCACTTTTATTCCTATTACAAGGAATGTAAACATTCCTTGTAATAGAAAAAAAAACATGCCAAGACCTCAGATCTCATATTTACACTTAAATGCAATTAAAAAAAGAAAAATGAAATGTCATTTGAAAAAAAAAAACTAAAAAAATTCTCCTTTAAGAGCAATGGGCGGAAGTGACGTTTGGCGTTGCTTCCGCCCTGCAATGCTATGGAGCCGAGTGGGCGGCATCATCATCCGCTCATTCGGCTCCCAGGCATGGATGGAGCAGGACGCGATTGTCTCCGCTGCTACCGGTGGGTCCGGTAAGCAGCGGAGATGACGGAAAAATGCCAGAGGGCGGGTCACCTTTCCCGCCACTGATAAAATTGATCTTGCGGCGGAACAGCCACAGAGAACACTTTTATCTGAAAGCGGGCCGCCCGCTATTCAAAAAAATAACGGGGTTTGTTAGCTATCTGCTACCATAGCTACGGTAATCAACAGCAAAGTACCGCCGTACATGATGGCGAGCGGTCTGGAAGTGGTTAAGGCCTCGTGCACATAGGGCGTTAAAAAAGTTCTAAAAAAGTAGCTTTGTAGTGAGTTTTTCAGCGTTTTGCACTAGCGTTTTTGAGCAGTAGCATATTTTTATTTTTTTCAATGGACCAAAAACGTTGGCAAGGCACGTTTTTGAGAGTTTTTGAGCAGTAGCATTTTTGAGCGTTTTTTTTTTTTTTCTCAATGGATCTAAAACGTCCAAAAACGATGGCGAGCGGCGTTTTTGAGCGTTTTTACAGCTGAAAAATGTCTCAGATCCCACTAGTGTTGGGTTTTTTACAGCTCAAAAATACCCCAGCTAAAAACAGTTGATAACAGCCTATGTGTGCATAAACAGATAGGATAACATGATGGGGAGTTTATTGACTGTAGGAAAAAACGTCTGAAGCTAAAAACAGCTGCTGTAAAAAACATCCAAAAACGTCCTGTGTGCATCAGACCTAAAATATAAAGCAATAAATGGATATTAGCATTCTCTTTTCATAAGGAACTTTGATTGAGAATGTTAATATAGATGGCACTTTTATATACAGATAGTAGTAGCCTAAGAGTTAATATAAAATACGGAATATGTGTGTCCTTGCCAGTGACAGCTGCAAACATCCTTCACCATCAGTTACTGGGAAATGATAAGAGGAAGAATTACAGTATCCATAAAAGTTCATGACATTGGTTAGATAATTATGATTTAAAATGTTTTCTACTCTACTGTTCTTAGAAAATAAAGTACGTGTATTTAACTGGTTCCCGACCGCGCGCCGTCTTTTCACAGCGGCAGTCGGGGAGCCCTGCGTAAATAAGCGGCGATTCGCATTTGGCCACCAGGGGGCGCGCGCGCACCCGCCGCACTCCTGGGGAGCGGCTACAGGGAAAAGAACGGGGAACCGCCGATGTAAACACGGCGGTTCCCCGCCCTGTCGGTGGGGCATGAGAGATCTACTGATCCCTGTCACTGGGATCAGTTAGATCTCTCATGCCCATGTTAGCCCAACCCCCCCCACAGTAAGAACACACCCAGGGAACACGATTAACCCCTAGCTCTCCCCCTGCAGGTTAACCCCTTCACTGCCAATGACATTTATACAGTAATCAGTGGACATTTAAATTTCTGATCGCTGAATAAATGTCATTGGTCCCAAAAAAGTGTCAAAATGTTCCGACATGTCCCCCCCAATATCGCATTACCGCTAAAAATCGCAGATCGCCGCCATTACTAGTAAAAAAAAAAAAAAAACCCCAGAAATGAATTCTCATCATCCGTAAACGCGGCCACTTTTGCACAAACCAATCAATAAACACCAATTGCGATTTTTTTTTATCGCAAATATGAGGAATTATATAAATCGGGCAAAAACGGTGAAAAAAAATGTTTTTTTATATTTTTTTTTTGGATTTGAATTTTAGCAAAAAGTAAGAAATTTGGGTTTTTTTGCAAAATGGTCGCTCTTCTTTTGTTTATAGCGGCGATAAGAAATGACGCAGAGGCGATCAAATACCATCAAAAGAAAGCTCTATTTGTGGGAAAAAAAGGACGCAAATTTTGTTTGGGTACAACATCGCACGACCGCGCAATTGTCAGTTAAAGCGACGCAGCGCCGAATCGCAAAAAGTGCTCTGGTCCTAAAGTGCAAAATTCTTCCGGGGCTGAAGTGGTTAAAGAGGAACTGCAGTCTGCTCACATAATTTGTAATAAAAACATCTTTGTCATTCTGAAGCTTCCCTCTAACCACTTTTCATATTATTACCTCCAGTTCTGCAGTTCTAATTGGCCCTCTTATGACTCATCCCCCCTCCCTTCCTGGCAAACTCTCACCAGAGTTAGAGAGGGAGCTGTGCATGATGTCATAAGCCTAGGCTTTTTACCAGACAAGAAACAGGAAGTGGGCTGTATAAGGTATTTACTGGCAGAAAAAAAAGTTTTACTATCCAAAGTTAAAACAACAAGGGCAGAACATTAAATAGATGGAAAGTTGAAAAAATGGCTGAAGGTCCGCTTATATAATAAAGACAGGATCAACCAGAAAATTTGTACTATAAAGTATGTTTCACTTTTTGATATGAGGAAAAAGTGTGCTTGTTTGTGTAATGGCAGTCCAAAAGACTCTAGTCTAGGGGCTATATTTATTTAAAATAATTTGTACAGCTAACCAAGTGAAAGTGCATGTACTTTAATTCTGTGAGAATGGGCCAAAAAACAAATGTTATTAGTAGGGATGGGCCCGCGGTTCAAGTTGAATTTAGAACATTATGGGGCGTTCGCAGCTCCCGCCGTCTGAGTGCGTTTTGCTCTGACAGTTTATTTATATGGCAGGGCGGGGCCACCCGGCGATGTAAGCGAGCGACCTCGCCCCTTCTGACGCCATGTGACGTCAAAGGGGGCGGGTCACGCGCGTACATCACCGGGTGGCCCCGCCCTGCCATATAAATAAACTATCACAACAAACCGAGCTCAGTCGGTGGGAGCCCTCCCATGGAGGAGGAGCTGTAGCGGCTTTTTTTTTTTTCGGGTCCGTCGTGCGCCGTGATTGACGATGGGACACTTATTTTTCTTTTTTAATAAAGGACTTGTCCCTAATTGTCTCCTGTGTTTTTTTCTTTTTTTGACACTTTTGGTGAAGTAGTAGGGATACTAATTCACATGGGGGGGCGGGATCTGGTGGCCCCTTATTAAAGGGGGCTTCCAAATTCCAATAAGCCCCCGCCCACTGACCCCCGCAACCACAGCCCAGGGTTGTGGGGAAGAGGCTCTTGTCCCCATCAACATGGGGACAAGGTGCATTGGAGCGCCCCAAAGCACCAATACTCCCCATGTTGAGGGCCTGTAGCCTGGTACGGTTCGGGGGGGGGCGCTCACCCCCCCCCCCCCATCCTGGCTGGCCAGGTTGCATGCTCTGATAATGGTCTGGTTTGGATTTTAGGGGGGACCCCACATCAAACTTTTTTTAATTTTAGTGCGGGGTACCCCTTAAAATCTACACCAGACCCGAGGGGCCTGGTATGGACTGGGGGGGGGGACCCCACGCAAATTTATACAGTGATTTTTTTGTATATTGCCGGGAGCTGGCAATACATTACAGCCGCGATAATAAATGAAAACTTTTTTTTGCATTGATACAGGGTCCCCGTACACTTTTTAGGGCAATAACTTGCATATAAACCTTTAAAATGAGCACTTTTAATCTTTCATGTTCGGGTCCCATAGACGTTAACGGTGTTCGAATGTTCGCACAAATTTTTTGTCTGTTCGCATGTTCTGGTGCGAACCGAACCGGGGGGTGTTCGGCCCATCCCTAGTTATCGGGCTATTTCCCATCCTGGTTAAATGTTTTTCATTGACTTAAAAGAGAAAATACCCTATTTAGCCACGAAATGGCTTTTCCTATGATACTTAGCACCATTTAGTGGCCAAATGTGGTATTTTCTGTGTATGATAGGAAAATTCTATAATACTTGGCGTCATCTAGTGTCTAAATACAGTATTTTCTATTTTAGGTCAATGAACACAATTGACCAGTACGGGAAACCGGTGAAATAACTTTCTTTTTTTTTTTTTTTTTCATTCGCACAGATTGAATGCACATGCACTTTCACTTGGTGAATTGTAATGCAAATGTTTTTTAAAAGGATGCACTGTGGTATTTAATTGGAATTTACTCATCATTTTTTTAAAGAGAATGTGCCTATTGCATTAAAAAAGATTCATCCATTAGTAATTTTTTTACAGTTCCAATATCCCCCGGTTGAAAAGAATCTTCATTTCCAAAGATCTGGTAGAGGAATACTGAAAACAATCATCAGGAAAAGAGAAAAAAATAGTAACAAATAAATGGCAGTGGAGGAATATTCCCAAGGCAGCTGTTGCGGAATGTCAAAATTCTGCCATATGGGGATTTCCAAGATGTACTGGAAATTCCCACTTATCAGCAGGATGAAATATGTGGGTTGTGTCCTTCTCCTTTACAAACCATCACAATCACTGTTCCCTGTCCTGGGCCTCACTATCACACAGATCCGATAAGACCCAAGCTAGAATGTGCAATGCTTCTGTCTCAGCATGTAATGCATACCAAGCATTGTTTCACACTGTAGCATGTCAGAGAAAAAATGAACTTACAACAGAGCTTACTGGATCTCAAGTATGGTCCTCAAGCTGCCCATACGCAGTGAGATTTCACTTTTTCAGTCTATAGGCTAAACAAAAAAAAAAGCCCAGAACCTGCCATTGAAGGTGCAAATTATTGGTATAGGTTCACAAAAAAAACTAATAATTATATAATTGGAGTACTCAGAGATTCTCAGTGAAGGGTTCCGGGGTGAGCCAATAGAGAAGGAAAGCTAATTTGCAGCTTCCCCAGGATTATTAAGGCCTGATATAGGACCGGGAATTCAGAGGCTCAGAGAGATTATTGGGTGGAAAATAGCCTCCAACCCTGACTACGGGTATCTTGGTCCCATAAGCGGTTAACCCATCTGCAAGAGAGGGCTGAAAGGGGCAGGAGCAGTCAGCAGGTGTATATGAGGTGTTGAGTGGAACAGGATACAGTTGTGTGAAGGCTGTAGACTGGCTACTGAGATGCTACCTGGACTCTTGTGGCCCTTTTCTGGAAGTTTGAATCCATTTACTGTTGACTGACTCACTACCCCTGCTGGAAGTCTATTCCATTTCAGTTTGCATAGATTTCATTTTCTGTGACCTACCTATGGCCACCAGGCCTGGTAAAGCCCTAAAGGCAGCCTTGGACCCAACATAGCCACCCCAGTGGGCAGTATAACTCCGGGGGTTTAGACTTTTCCAAGTTTAGACTGCCCTCACTGCACCTTTAGTGACCATGTTACTGTTCAAGCTGACCTGGGTGGCTAGTAAAGATTTGGGCCCGGATACATCACTAATTACTGCACATGGGTGATTCTGTACAAATCTATATCTAGATGTATTTGGTGCACTGTTCTGCTCCATCTGTTGTATTTTATTTGCTTAGTTTCTTGGTATTGATTAACCGGGTATCCTAGGATGGCCAGTAGGATCTGAGCATGTAACTTGGATTTGGAAAAGGATTAATGGACTTTATCGGCACGTACACGGATATCATAAAATTATAACATTTTATTGATCTACATAAAAATTGGATTCACCTTATAACAAACATAGACATGTTAAAAAATGTTGTTTGGGACAGTACATGTGATACCCATGGGAACATGCAATCCTATGACATAACATGTGGTGCTAACTACATAGCACGTGTCTATAGCAACGCTTGATAGATTCCTATTCCAAGGGTATAGTTCACTTGACTGTCCAACCCCAGCTAAAAACAGTTGATAACAGCCTATGTGTGCATAAACCGATAGGATAACATGATGGGGAGTTATTTGACTGTAGAAAAAAACATCTGAAGCTAAAAACAGCTGCTGTAAAAAAAACGTCCAAAAGCCTCCTGTGTGCATCAGGCCTAAAATACAAAGCAATAAATGGATATTAACATTCTCTTTTCATAAGGAACTTTGATTGAGAATGCTAACCACTTGCCGACCGCCAACCGCAGGTTGGCGGCGACAAGGTGGTTCGATATCGCAAACCGCCGTCATATGACGGCGGCTGCGAGATTGTGCACTGTTATCGCACGCGCACTCACTGTGTCCGGGGGGGCCAGGGAGCCAGTGCGGCGGACTCGATCTCCGCCAGCTACCCGTGATGCCCCCCCCGGAGTGAAAGAACGGAGGCTCGTGTATGTAAACATGGATCTCCGTTCTGTGAGATGGGGAAGGGCGGTGATCACAGCCTTCCACTATATGAAAGCTGTGATCACTCCCCTTCCCCTGCTAGGGCAGCCCACACACAGTTAGAACACGCCCAGGGAACACAGTTAACCCTTAGAGCGCCCCACCCAGGTTAACCCCTTCACTGCCAATGGCATTTACACAGTAATCAGTGCATTTTTATAGCACTGATCGCTGTATAAATACCAGTGGTCCCAAAAAAGTGTCAGAATGGTCCCACATGTCCGCCCCAATATCGCAGTACCGCTAAAAATCGCAGATCGCCGCCATTACTAGTAAAAAAATAAAAACCCCAAAAATGAATTCTCATCATCCGTAAACGCTGCAACTTTTGCGCAAACCAATCAATAGACGCCAAATGGCAATTTTTTTTATCACAAATATGAGGAAGAATATAAAATCGGCCAAAACCGTTGAAAAAAATGTTTTTTTTTATATTTTTTTTGTATTTGGATTTGTATTTCAGCAAAGAGTAAGAAATTAGGGTTTTTTTGCAAAATTGTCGCTCTTCTTTTGTTTATGGCGGCAATCAGAAATGACGCAGCGGTGATCATATAGAAATCATAAGAAAGCTCTATTTGTGGGAAAAAAAGGACGCAAATTTTGTTTGGGTACAACGTTGCACGACCGTGCAATTGTCAGTTAAAGTGACGCAGCGCCGAATCGCAAAAAGTGCTCTGGTCCTAAAGTGTGAAATCCTTCCGGGGCTGAAGTGGTTAATATAGATGGCATTTTTTATATACAGATAGTGGTAGCCTAAGAGTTAATATAGAATACAGAATATGTGTGTCCTTCCCAGTGACAGCTGCAAACATCCTTCACCATCAGTTACTGGGAAATGACAAGAGGAAGATTTACAGTAGCCATAAAAGTTCATGACATTGGTTAGATAATTATGATTTAAAATACTTGTTTTCTACTCTACTGTTCTTAGAAAATAAAGTACGTGTATTTAAAGAGGAACTGCAGTCTGCTCACATAATTTGTAATAAAAAACATCCTGGCCATTCTCAATCTTCCCTCCAACCACTTTGCATATTATTTTATATATACTGTGATTCTGTACTTGCCAAATATGATGCAGAATTCTCTCTTCACTAAGTCTGGCTGCATCCATTTTAACTGAGGGAAGCTGAAGCTGCTGCCTGTTCACTTCCTGGATTTACACAGACACACAGAGGCACACCTCCGTTCTAATTGGCCCTCTTATGACTCATCCCCCCTCCTTTCCTGCCAAACTCTCACCAGAGTTAGAGAGGGAGCTGTGTATGATGTCATAAGCCTAGGCTTATGACCAGACAAGAAACAATAAGTGGGCTGTATAAGGTATTTACTGGCAGAAAACAAAATGTTTTACTATCCAAAATTAAAATAACAAGGGCAGAAGATTTAATAGATGGAAAGTTGAAAAAATGACTGAAGGTCTGCTTTAATAATAAAGACAGGATCAACCAGAAAATTTGTATTATAAAGTATATTTCACTTTTTGATATGAGGAATACTAGCAAAAGTGTGCTTGTTTGTGTAATGGCATACCAAAAGACTCTAGGGGCTATATTTATTTAACCACTTCCCGACCGCGGTATGCAGAATGACGGCCGGGAAGTGGTTTAGTTATCCTGACTGGACGTCATATGACATCCTCAGGATAACAAGCCGCCGCGTGCCCGGGGGGGGGGTGTGCATCGCGGCGATCGGTGGTGTGGGAGGTCAGTCTGACCCCCCGCAATACCAATCTCGGTAAAGTGCTTCCATCCGAAGCACTTTACCATGTGATCAGCCGTGACCAATCACGGCTGGTCACAGTGTAACATAGGAAAGCCGTTTATCGGCTTTCCTGTACTCAGGTCTGCAGACCTAAGGAGTGGAGGGCCGATCGGCTGCTCCCCTGACAGGGAGGGTTTGTGCTGATGATTTATCAGCACAGCCCCCCCTCGGATCGCCACCCTAGACCACCAGGGAGCCTACCCAGGGACCTCCAGCAATATCCCCACCCAGGACCACCAGGGAGCCGACCAGGGACCACCAGGGAGCCGATCTGGACCACCAGGGAGACCACCCTAGACCACCAGGTAAGGGGCATAGTGCCCAATATGAATGGCACTTAGTGCCACCTTCAGATGCCACCCTAGACCACCAGGGAATGAGCCCCTTTTTGTACATATGCCCACCAGTGCCCCTATCAGTGTGTACCAGTGCCCCTATCAGTGCCTACCAGTGCCACATATCAGTGCCCACCAGTGCCAACTACTAGTGCCCACCTATCAGTGCCCATCAGTGTCACCTGTCAGTGCCCAGTGCCGCCTATGAGTGCCAATCAGTGCCGTCTATGAGTGCCCATCAGTGCCGCTTATCAGTGTCCGTCAGTGCAGCTTATCAGTGTCCGTCAGTGCTGCATATCGGTGCCCGTCAGTGCTTCATATCAGTGCCCGTCAGTACTGCTTATCAGTACCGCCTAACAGTGCTCATCATTGCTGCATGTAAGTGCCACCTCATCAGTGCCACCTCATCAGTGCCAATCAGTACTGCCAGATCAGTGCCCGTCAGTGTAGCCTCATCAGTGCCCATCAGTGATGGAGAAAATGTACTTATTTACAAAGTTTTGTGACAGAAATAGAGAATTTTTTTTTTTTTTTCAAAATTTTCGGTCTTTTTTTGTTTATAGCGCAAAAAAATAAAAAACGCAGAGGTGATCAAATACCACCGAAAGAAAGCTCTATTGTGGGAACAAAATGATAAAAACGTTGTTTGGGTACAGCGTCGCACGACCGCGCAATTCTCATTCAAAACGTAACAGCACTGATTGCAGCAGCTGAAAATTGGTCTGGTAGGAAAGTGTTCTAAGTGCATAGTATTGAAGTGGCTAAAATATTTTGTACAGCTAAGCAAGCGAAAGTGCATGTACATTAATTCTGTGAGAATGGGTCAAAAAACAAATGTTATTAGTAGGGATGGGCCCACGGTTCAAGTCAAATTTAGAACATTATGGGGCGTTCGCAGCAACTTTACCGCCGTGGAGCGCCCCATAATGCATTGCACGCAGATGGCACACACAGCTCCTCCCAGTTGGGAGGGCTCCCGCCGTCTGAGCTCTTTTTGCTCTGACGGTTTATTTATATGGCAGGGTGTGACGGTTTATTTATATGGCAGGGTGTGACGGTTTATTTATATGGCAGGGTGGGGCCACCCGGCCTCGTAAGCGAGCGAGGGGGGCGGGCAAGGGGGCGGATCATGCGTGTACATCACCAAGTGGTCCTGCCCTGCCATATAAATAAACTATCACAACAAACCAAGCTCAGTTGGCGGAAGCCCTCCCATGGAGGAGGAGCTGTTGCTGCTTTTTTTTTTTTTCAGGTCCGTCATGCACTGTGATTGACGATGAATTACAACGGGGGACACTTATTTTTAAATAAAGGACTTGTCCTTAATTGTCTCCTGTGTTTTTTTTTCTTTTTTTGACACTTTTGGTGAAGTAGTAGGGGTACGATACGATGTACCCGATAATAATTCACATGGGGGGGCGGGATCTGGGTGCCCCTTATTAAAGGGGGCTTCCAAATTCCGATAAGCCCCCCGCTCAGACCCCCACAGCCACAGCCCAGGGTTGTGGAGAAGAGGCTCTTGTCCCCATCAACATGGGGGACAAGGTGCTTTGGAGTGGGGGGGTGCAGAGGGCATTTAGCCTGGTACGGTTCAGTGGTTCAGTTTAGACTGCCCTCACTGCACCTTTAGTGACCATGTTACTGTTCAAGCTGACCTGGGTGGCTAGTAAAGATTTGGGCCCGGATACATCACTAATTACTGCACATGGGTGATTCTGTACAAATCTATATCTAGATGTATTTGGTGCACTGTTCTGCTCCATCTGTTGAACCAAGTGTATTTTATTTGCTTAGTTTCTTGGTATTGATTAACCGGGTATCCTAGGATGGCCAGTAGGATCCCCTCACACAGTATTAAAATGGTGCCAGGTCCCTATGAGCATGTAACTTGGATTTGGAAAAGGATTAATGGACTTTATCGGCACGTACACGGATATCATAAAAATATAACATTTTATTGATCTACATAAAAATTGGATTCACCTTATAACAAACATAGACATGTTAAAAAAATTTTGTTTGGGACAGTACATGTGATACCCATGGGAACATGCAATCCTATGACATAACATGTGGTGCTAACTACATAGCATGTGTCTATAGCAATGTTTGATAGATTCCTATTCCAAGGGTATAGTTCACTTGACTGTCCAACTTCCAGTAGATCACTCAGGTGGATTGCTCTACATGTTTCGTGAAGGCAAGTCACTTCTTCAGGAGCTTAGTTTCTACTAAGGAATAAACAAGAATAAATATAATACAAGACACAGTAGATCTTTAAAAACAGCTTGATATAATGGCTACTCACTTCCCGAGTGCAGGACCCACGCACCCCCTCGATTCCCAGGGAACCTCCTTGGAAGGCCAGTCCAAGGGACCGCACCCCCGCCGACCCACAGTTGCACTTGTCAGGTATGGGGACACAATGGTAACTATAATTAATGAACGATAGATTTAGCTGTAACATACTATAGAGGGGCCACATATACTATAGTGTGATATAATATTGTAGCGGTCCAAGGTATACCCCAGGAGCAGACCAATTTGGTGCTTACCTAGACTCGCCTTGTAAGTATTTATTCAATGTGTATGTAGGAGTATCCCAAAATGGTGGAAACCCCCCTTCCTGCCTTGAGGCTCTTGGGGATCTTAATGGTCTAAAGATAATGATATCCTAGGGTGAGTAACAGCCCTCTTGGGGCCCCTAAGGTGAATATCCCAGGCCAACCCATAGGGTAAGTAATGGGTAGGAGAGGAGGGGGGGAGGAAGAGTGGATGGGTGAGGAATGGGCTGATTGGGGAAGGGAAATGAAGGGGGAGGGAAGGGGAGGGGAGGAGGGGGAAGGGGAGGGGGGACAAGGGAGGAGGGGGGAAACAGGAGGCGGGGAGAGGGGGAAAAAAGGGAAGAGGAAAGGGAAGGCACTATGCCTTGTTCTAATGGGCCTGTAAATAAGTAACCATATACATAACAAAACGAAAGAATAAATTAAGATTGTGTACTAGGGAAAAAAGGGAAGGAAAAAGAAATTTATATACCTTTCTTTGATACACGATAGAGGTAACTCTCTCAGAACAAAGCTTGGTATCTCCTATAGGGCAAGGCCTGCTTCAGGCCGATCAGGGATGGCCACAGCCAATAGTATATATTGCGCTCTGTATATAAAAAAAGGGGCAAAGTACAGAATGCCACAATGAAGCAACACATAGTTCACAGCATGGGTATAATATGAATAATCCTAGGGGCCAAATCCAACCCATAAATACCTGTTTTGCTTTAGTGAAGGCGCTTCAGGATACACTTATCCTATCTATTCAAGTGGACCATGTCCAATTATTCCTTAGTAGAAACTAAGCTCCTGAAGAAGTGACTTGCCATCACGAAACATGTAGAGCAATCCACCTGAGTGATCTACTAGAAGTTGGACAGTCAAGTGAACTATACCCTTGTAATAGGAATCTATCAAAACGTTGCTATAGACACATGCTATGTAGTTAGCACCACATGTTATGTCATAGGATTGCATGTTCCCATGGGTATCACATGTACTGTCCCAAACAACATTTTTTTAACATGTCTATGTTTGTTATAAGGTGAATCCAATTTTTATGTAGATGAATAAAATTTTATATTTTTATGATATCCGTGTACGTGCCGATAAAGTCCATTAATCCTTTTCCAAATCCTAATTTCTTGGTATGTCAAATTATACGTTTCCTGCCGTAATATTTAAGGTTTACTTTCCAACTGTGTTATTGTCCATTTTGTTTTGAGACAGGGTTGGTGCTGCAGTACCTTGAAAACCTTTTCATACCCCTTGACATTTTCTACATTTTGTCATGTTACAACCAAAATACGTAAAATGTATTTTATAGGATTTTATATGATAGACCAACACAAAGTGGCACATAATTGTGAAGTGGAAGGAAAATGATAAAGGGTTTTCAACATTTTTTACAAATAAATATCTGAAAAGTGTGGTGTGCATTTGTATTCAGCCCCTTTAATCAAAGTATAAATACAGCTGTTCTGTGAAGCCCTCAGAGGTTTGTTAGAGAACAAACAGCATCATGAAGGCCAAGGAACACACCAGACAGGTCAGGGATAAAGTTGTGGAGGGGTTAGGTTAGAAAATAATATCCCAAGCTTTAAACATCTCAAAGAGCACTGTTAAATCCATCATCCCCTAGCTCCCCCATACTCTATGTGCGTTTTTTCTAGCAGGGTTTGGCTAGGAGAGGTAAATTTAGTCAGGCCTGACTGTACTGTGCAGGCCTGAATGTGCTGGGAGGAGAAGCTCAGGGAGGATTGGGTGGACTTAATTGATGAGGTCACCAGAACCTCCCACTTCTTTCTAGAAACCTGGAGAAGGTTTTCTGGTCAGAGAGCTGGGAGATGGGTCGAGCCATCTGGAGTGTTCTAAGGAGCCCTGACCAATACCCAAGCAAGGTTGGCAGGGGGCAGGCCTCCTTAAATAGTCTGAGTCAGTCTAATCTGGGAGGAGTAGTGTCGGGTGGAAGTCTGGAGATGTAGCAGAGGTGCTGTGGTACAGGCCCCTACCCGGGAGGTCGCCCCGTCTGGTGAGGGTGACCTTGCGGCCTGGGAGGTTCGGGTGCAGCCAGGAAGTGATTCCTGGAGCTGCACTAGAGGAACAGGAGAACAGGCGGAGGTGCTACAGGAGGTGTGAGAGACTTTAAAGTTTCCACCGGCACGGTGAGTGACAGTCCCTGGGAGGCGAGAAAGTGCTGGAGCAGGCTGGGAGAGGAATGGTGGACAGTCTGTGGGAGCCTTGGGAGCCAGTCAAGGGAAAGGAGAGTCACTACCAGAGAGCAGGTCGAGGGGACCTGGAAGAAGAAGGGCTGGGAGTTGTAGTCCTTCAAAGGCCCGGTTAGCACTGAAGTATTTTGCTGCACATTCGGGGACCTGTGATCCCTGGCCTATAATGGGTGTTCCTGAGGTCCTGCTGCAACAGGGTAGGCCTCACCACGTGCTAACAGCAGTGAAGAGAAAGGTATAGAGAAGCCTGATAAATTTACCTTCAGGCTGGAAACTAAGCTCTGAGCTGGAGAGAAGTAAAGAAGTGTAAAGCTGTGCGTTCTGTGTACTGAGAGAACTGTAAGAGAAACGGCCAGCAAGTGAAGTGCTGGAGAGTTGAAAGGAGCAATAGTCTGCAGAGAGAGAGTCTGTAGTGAAGTGTGCATATACAGGCTCGTATATGGGAACCTTGTACCATAATTCTTTGGGCATCCCACAGTAACCCCTTATCCCCATCCAAGTTATTTCCCCCAAATAAAACAACAAAAACAAGAACCGGCCTGGTCAGTGTCTCTGGAAGTGTGATATATGGTGTGCTTGAGGTCAGATATCAGGTGAACCACTACTACAAGTTACTCTCCAGGGAGCACATGGCTACAATCCGAAAATGGAAAGAGTATGACACAACTGCAAACCTACCAAGGCAAGGAGAGCATTAATCAAAGAAGCAGCCAAGAGGCTAATTGTAACTCTGGAGGAGATCTACAGCTCAGGTTGGAGAATCTGTCCACGGGACAACTATTAGTCATGCACTCCACAAATCTGGCCTTTATGGAAGAGTGGCAAGAAGAAAGCCATAGTTGAAAGAAAGCCAGTTTGCAAGAAGCAATGTGGGGGACACAGCAAACATGTGGAAGAAGGTGCTCTGGTCAGATGAGACCAAAATTTAACTTTTATGCTATGTGTGGTGGAAAACTAACACTGCACATCACCCTGAACACACCATCCCCACTGTGAAACATGGTGGTGGCAGCATCATGTTGTGGGGATGCTTTTCTTCAGCATGGACAGGGAAGCTGATCAGATTTGACTGGAAGATGGATGGATCCAAATACAGAGCAATCTTAGAAGAAAACTTGTTAAGATTCTGCAAAATTGCTGCTCAGAGACACTCTCCATCCAATCTGACAGAGCTTGAGCTATTTTGCAAAGAAGAATGAGCAAAGATGTCTCTCCCTAGATGTGCAAAGCTGATAGAGACATACCAAAAAGACTTGCAGCTGTAATTGCTGTGAAAGGTGGTTCTACAAAGTATTGTAGACGCCGCACTTTTCACATATTTATTTGTAAAAAATTTTGAAAACCTTTTATCACTTTCCTTACACTTTACAATTATGTGCTACTTTGTGTTGGTCTATCACATAAAGTCCCAATAAATACAATTATGTTTTGGTTGTAACATGACAAAACGTAGAAACTTTCAAGGGGTATGAATACTTTTTCAAAGCCCTGTAAGCCTTAAATTAGTTGTCAACTCATGAAAACCGCTTTAACCTACATATAAGCCTATAAAACGGCTTACCTGTAGGTTCCCTGCATATCTCCTAAACCTGCATGGTTTAGGAGATATGCAGTGTACTGCTATGTGCCCACGTCATCGGGCACATGCGCAGTGAAGAAATGGCCTCCGTGCCGTTCCTTCACTGACTCCGTGCCACGATTGGCAGCTTCCATGCGCATGCACGGGAGTGACATCACGCGTCTCTGGCAAATCACAGAGCCAGAGTCCGCGGCCCCGGAAGGAAGAGGGGCAAAGACAGACTCTTCCTACTGCGGGGACATCGTGGGCTTCCAATGCAGGCAAGTGTCACATAATAGGCTAGTATGTGATGCATACTAGCCTATTATGCTTTTACATTGCAGGGTAATTCAGTGCAACAAAGAGGAAGTAAAATCCATCAGGGTTTACTTCCTCTTTAATGTGTCATGAGTATTTTCATGGCGAAACTTGAATTGTGTGAATTCAGCTGGGTGTGTCAGAGTGGTCGAGGTATTAAAACATCAAGGCCAGCATCAGAGGACCCACTGAACTTGCAGCTCCTTCGGTGGTGGCACTACATTTTGTAATCTGTGTAACTGTCCGCTTGTCACTTTAAATCCTTGTTCAGCACTGACTGCCAGGTGGAACCTTTATGCCTTACATTTGTAAAGGGCATTCTGTCATTCAACATCCAAAAGCCAAGCCAGTCAGCAGCTCCTCATGGAAGGCGATGGTTATTAAAGTTCCCTAAAGTTTAACCACGTGACGGCGACAAGGTGGCTCGTTATCGTAAACCGCCGTCACCTGCCGGCGGCCGTGATAACTAATATTGTGAGTGCGTGCGCGCCACCGGAGGCGCGCTCGCGCGCTCACTGTGTTCGGGGGGGCCAGGGAGTGGGTAGGGCGGACTCGATCTCTGCCGGCTACCCGCGATGGCCCCCCCGCAGTGAGAGAACGGAGGTCCGTGTATGTAAACACGGACCTCCGTTCTCATAGAGGGGGAAGGGCCATGATCACAGCCTTCCTCTACATGGAAGCTGTGATCATCCCCTTCCAGTCAGGGCAGCCCACATACAGTTAGAACATGCCCAGGGAACATAGTTAACCCTTAGAGCGCCCCCTGCAGGTTAACCCCTTCACTGCCAATGGCATTTACACAGTAATCAGTGCAAGGGACCCGTACAAGATTGACATACACCCGACGGGACTGACCTTCCCCTACTAGTGTCGAAGGTACATCTCCTTCCGACACTAGTACCGGGAAGGGGGAGATACTCTTGCCTCCAGGCACAAATGTATGTGCCTGGAGGCAAGAGAGTGACGCCCCCCCGGTAGCGCCCATCGGCCGTCTCTAGCTCAGGCGGGATGGGTGAGGGACCGGGGGGGCTTGTGTCACTCGCGCGCTCGCGCGGAGGCCACCGCGCGTGCGTGAGTGTTATAATCAATAGTGCCGGCGGCCGTCCACTGCCGCCAAATGCTATTGCTCGGTGGAACAGCGGCAGTGCACCAATTT